>NJRP01000316.1:6306-17387 GCA_003063835.1 Aphaenogaster floridana
TTTTCTTTTCTTATCATTTGCATTTTTTCTTGCATTATTTCATTCTAAAGTTGTGCACTATGTCATTTCCCATAAGAACCTATGCTAAAAAAAGTAAAATTTTTCGTGACCATGAAAAATTCTAAAAAAATTCACATAATTATATTTTGCATTGCAGAACAATATATTAAAATTTCATGAGGCTAGCTGCATTTTTTTGTAGCACCTGAACCTCCTTAAATTATAAGTCTCACGTTTATTTTTTTCAATTCTGAAATTATCCAGCGTGATTTTTCTAAAATTCTAGAAATGACTGTTGTGTTCTGTCTTTATATTGTACTATAAAATTTTTTACATTTACATGATTATTATTTTGCTGCCAAAGTAGAATACTTACATTACAAATTGATATTTTCGCGAAAAATGTGTTTCCCGTGAAATTATTGAGATCATACAAAGATTTCGTATAACATACATTATAAGGTAAATGGGGTAAGCTAAGCCAAGCAGCCATTTAAAATTTAACAAATCAAAGTAAATTATATTCGACAGCAACTGGCCAAATTGATTAATTAGAAATATTCTTACTGCGTTAGCGACCACGGGTTTTGGTTCATTTAACGAGCAGAATTTTAATAATTTTTGATGCTAATAAGCATCTATAAGATCTTCCCTTCCCCGAAAACTGTAAAGAAATTAGTGCGAAAAATATTACCTCAGCCAGGATTTGAACCTGGATCTCCCTACACTCCGGGCGGGCGTCGTGCCAGTTAAAATTTATTTATAAGTTTATAAATTAACTACTACTTTTTGTTCATTTTATAGTATTTTCTACTATATTCTTTAAATAACAAATACATTTATTTTAATTAATCGAAATATATATATATTTTTATAAATTAAATACAAAATATATTTAGCGTCTTCACCTCAATTGCCTTATATATATATATATCTAGCAATCTAAAAATTAATATTTAAAGTCGATTTTTTGCTTCAAGATAATCGACCTAAAAAACATCGATAGCGCTACTACCGAGAGGCATAATTGTCTCTAATTAATCATGATTCACGTTAATATCGCATGACTCAATCTCAAATCGCTTGCATTCGAGAGCCCATGCTGCTGTCAGAGAAACAGGATGTATGCAAATACTCGATGTCGGGTTTACACTTCGCGGCGGTGGACAGGTTGATCCCGCGCACCAACCCTTTATGTCATTATAATACTCGCTCGAGGCGGGTATCATACGCCGCGTGCACGCGCGCGGGTCCGGGTCATCGCAATCGCCGGCACCGCCAAGGACGAGGGTCGGGTGATTTTATTGTACCAGAAGACGGATTCCTGGACGTCTGCGGTCTGCGGCGCGAGGAAAAAAAAGGGCTAAAAAGGCCGCGGCAGGCAAACAATTCCGCCGAACACGAGCGCGTCGCGGCCCTGATCAAGGCCAATCGAGTTACTCTCGACTGAAAAATCGTCTACAACTGCTGGCGATCGTCAGGCACGATCTCGCTTCTAATCACGCGCATAAATCGCGGTTCCGCGGAGGAACAGGCGAAACGTGCTGGTCACGTTTCAGAGGAAAATTATCCGTAGGTAAGGATCCCAGATTTTCGCCTTTGATTTGTATCTTCGTAATAAAAATCGAATTTAAATACAAGTAGATTATTTTTGTCGATCATTGATCATATAAATCCAATACGAGAGCTTAAGGACCTAAGAATCTGATACTGAACATTTCGCTGTATTATAAAGTGTCTGTGAATTTAGAATGATTTTATGATTGAAATTTGTCTTTTTTGAATAATTATTTTTTATCGTTTTATTTATACCAAATGAAGTATCTTGTCTCTTAACTCCCAGTCCTTCACAACCTGAACAAAAATGGTACCCCTAAGTATATTTACACTCTGCTTTTCTTGAAAAAAGTTGTAAGGGCGTCACGCATTTGCACGTTGCTTTAATTTCACTTTATTAATTATACACGTTTAAGCATGGTTATTATAATTTATTATAACTATAATAAAGAGTAATGAACAAGTGTCAAAAGGGCACTATGCAAATCTTTAACAAGTACGAACTTGTTGCTGGTGTAAATACTTTGCAATTTCTTAAATGTACGGCGCTCCGCGGTGGAAGGAGCAACAAGTCAGGCTCTAGCGTCCTCCTCTGGCACACCATCAAGAAAATTAAAGGCATGTTACTTGATCCTGTTCGCAAACTTATGACATGTATGAGTTTCGATTTTGTATGCGCTTTATTAAACCGCGCGCATTAAACCTAAGAAACAAGCTTCATCTCAAAAGCAAATACGCGCACGCGCGTATTTATAAAACGAGGCAGCGTTACCGAGAGCGGATCCTGGCGGCCTTGACGTCGACCGACCCGTAGCAATTACAATGATGACATTACACTAATAATGAGAACGTGAATCCTCCCGTCCATAAACTAATGGAACCGTTTTTCAAAAGGTCTCCTGGCAGAAATGAATCCTGGGCAGCGCGAAACGTTTGAAAGACGTCGCAGTCCCCTGAACCACTTTTCCCTCGGACCTCTATGCATTTCATTGAATTATCGTGGGTTAAGTAAAGAATCTGTCGTAACCGGAACAAGGCTTTCACGCAAGAACCTCATTAAAGTGCGTCACAGCGTCGCAGATTAAGCGATCCGAGGTCGAATGTAGCCTCCGGTGCGCGAAGCCAGAAGAATACTTGGGTGTTACGACCGAAAAAATTCCGTATCTACGCGATTGGGATCGTTGAACGACCTCGAGTAAGTCGAACCAGTTTCGTCTCCCCGGCGCTCCCGCTTCATTCAATTCCTGCCTCGTTCTGACGATGCCTCGTAATTGTGGCATCGCGTAAAAGTCTCTGCGCCACACGTCATAAGGATAATTACAACCTACTGAGGATTCGTTGCGAAGGATTGAACGTTCGCGCTCTCTCATCGTGAAATCGATCTCGAATCGAGTGGAGGCGCCGTAGGGTCTTCCTTTAGAAATGAATAAGCAGAAGAATGTACAAATGGAAAGGCAAATAAATTAAGAAACAAAAATGCGACGATGAAGATTAACGTCCATTTATACCAATACAGATTAACTTTAATTCTTAGAACTAGAAAAAGATAAAGAGTAAGTTAAACCGAGATTAAAGTTAATCTACATTGGTGGAAATGGACATAAACCTGTTGATCCTTTCGAGTAGTAACTATCAAATTTGCTTGTTAATTTGTTCATTATTCTATGATGCCTTGAGAGTTAAATCCGGCGGCTTGAAAGAAAATGAAACTCTTTCACTGTTCGTTTCATAGAGAAGAGCAAGAGTCTCGGATCCGGTACGTCGGTTTTTCTCACCTTTACGACGCGCGCGAACGATATTACCACGCCAAAGGTGGCACGACGGGCTCGCAGGAACCTGAGGATCGACCGATGCGATCCGGGATCGACGTATCCCGTCTCGGCGAACGGATCCGCCTTGTCCTTCGACGGTTCCTCAGGTTCCTGGTTCGAAGATATCCCGCCCGGCTCGCGCCGCGTATATAAGTCAAAACCAGATCGCGAGTAAGGTGCACAGCCCGGGCAGTCCTTCAGCCAGCAAGGAGGTCGGCGGAGACACACCGAGCACGATGCAGGCACTGGTAAGCGCAACCTGTCGATCCTTCCCTCAGTTTTTGAAGCCTCTCTTTACGGCCTTGGTGAATGAATTTTTCCGTTTCGAGGAACTTTGGTTTCTTTAACATCGGTTCTCTAATCCCTAAAAATAGAACGTCCTTGGTGTTTCGCATCATATAGAATAGAAAAGAATTAGTTCGAGACAAATTATACATTTTGCTTAATTAATACTAGAATTACTAAAGCAGTCAAAATGCATTGTTATTTTAAGTAATTGAATATTTTTAAAAATTATTTTATATTATAATGGTGCATTTTCTGAGATTTTTTATAACTTTTGTTACAATATGTAAATGATTATAAATTAATTTGCTTTCCTCCTTCCTTCCGTCCTTTTTTCATATATGTGTATAATTGGTAGTTTTAATGTTAGACAAACTGTATAATTTGGCAAGAAATTAATTCTTCGTTAAATAGCAATTGTTAATTTATTTTTAGACTACACAGAAAGAACGGTTTTGCTGAAATATTAAAAAATTTGGCCAGATACAGATCTGAAAAATAATTTCGTTGGATCATCAAAATAATTATGTAGGACACTCCAACATAATGATAATGCTGCAAAAAGTTTTGATATTCTAGCAACTATTTTAGGCGTCCTACATAATTATTTTGATGATCCAACGAAATTATTTTTCAGATCTGTATCTGGCCAAATTTTTTAATATTTCAGCAAAACCGTTTTTTCCGTGTACTAGGGCTCTTACAACTACATCTATACATGCACGAAAAGTCGCAGAACACATATAATATTTTTTTTAGATATTTTTCTAGCTTATGCGTAATGCTAAAAGCGAAGCGTCAAAGTTTTTACTACAAGTGACATCGCGTTAAATAACGGCGAGCGTTATTATTTGCAAGGGTTGTGTTCTTGCGCGAGGCCGCTGTTACTGCGCAAGGGTTGCTCTGCCGGCCTACTTGCTTTTTGCCGAGATATAAAAGCGCTGAAAAATACACGCATGTAAAGTTCGCACGCGTTTTACGGCGGCGGAGTATTCGCCAAATGGCACTCTTATCCAACACCGACTTGGGGGTAGAACCGTAGAACCCCGCTGTTTTTGCAACGCAAGGTTCTTCGGACCGGCCTTGCGGGGCACGACGTTACAACTGTTTCGCAACTTTTTGTCCAACGTTTATAGGGAGCTTAAATTGCCAGGTACTCTGCAGACACTGTGGCAGTTTCGAAGAATTCTCGATTCTAGAGTTGCTCGTTTGAATGAACAAGCTCCAAGCGTGTAAACTAATACAATTTCTGAATGTTTCATTGTCAATTTGAATTTTCTTTACATCATTTCGTTTAGTAATTTTGCGTAACTACCCGTTTGACGGTACGAAATATTTGTTTAACAAATACTTCGTTATCCACACTTTGTTATCTCTTTAACTTAAAAAAAATAACAGAAATTCAGCTATTGCATCCAATTATTTTAATTATACTTGTTCCTTAAACATCCTCATGGGCTCGTGACTTTTATTATTTGTGAATAAGAAAAACCCAGCTCCGCGGAGATTCATAGATACAAATAGGTTCTCGCCTGATCGCAACCGCCGATAAGACGCGCTTGCATCGACGCGGGGCAATTTAAAAGGAAAATTTAGATCGGAATCGTCGACTCTTTTCTTCTTCTTGCGGCTCGACGCGTAAAGGCTCGACCGCGCTCTATCACTTTTCTTCATACTGAGCAGGCGGCCCGTCGTCACTTCTTCAGACCTTATTGGGCCGTAAAGAGAGGCTGGGTCTCCCGAGAGGCTCATGCAAGTATAAACTCACCCCATCCCACACTCGCCTGTCTGCGGAGGTGCCCCCACGCTACTGATACCGCGGATGTAAAAATTCGTCGGACATTTCGTCGCCGGTTATCCGCCGCGGCGAAACGCGCGAGAGGTCTTCTGTTTCTCGTCTTCCGAGAACGAAATCTTCGACTTAGTAATTTTCGCGTATTCCACGAAAACACGTCCCGGGAACTCACCGGCTAGTTACGCGAGTAAATCCACCGACGCAACGATTGCATGCGAAATGAGCGCTCGCGAGGGCGAGCGCACTCGCGATTTGCATTTGTTACCAGATAAAGCGCGCTCGACCGAATTTTCTGCCGTGGAGGAAACGTACGAACGCGCGTATAATGCATCGCGTACGTGTGTTGCCGTATCTATTCCCCTCCGGCGGATCTCCAATATCGAGTATAACGGGATAACGTTCGCGGAATTGCGCCGATGTCGTTCTTTAATCCCGGGACGATCGTAGGGATGTCCGGAGCTCGGCGAACAGCGCGCGCAATAAGCGAGGTCGATATAGAACACGCGCAATTATCGCTTTGCAATTTTAGCTCAGAATGATTCGCGCGATGAGATACAGAGTAAAAACTGCACTTGCATCGGATCGGGGAACGTAAATCTCGATCGAGGTGGGAGACAGTTTTGAAAAATGGCTTACGCACGTTGCCTCAAGCTCGCTCCAGACTTTGCGCGATTCGTGATTCGGGACAGCTCGAGATTTGCAATTCGCTATTCATATGAGATTCGTGAATTAGTGTGTATTGTGGTGTTTGAATAATAACGCAAAATCGTATCTTGATAAAGACTTTATATGATCAGGGTTTGTTAATACAAAAGCCTCTCGAATCCCATTATATGTCCCACCTAAGCTACCTATAACAGTATGAATGGACATATTCATCGAGTTTGAATTCGTTGTTTATTAATCCCGGGCCAATTCATTGTCCATTACTCATTCGTGCCAATTAGCCAGCGAAGTGGTTTTTTGACAAAACCAAAGGGGGCGAATCACCATGAATCGCGCATAGTGTCTGGCGATAGCTTTAAATTAAAGTAATGATTCGCGTCCTTTGATTTCAAAACAACCGCTGCGCTAAATTGGCACGAATGGTAAACAATGAATACGAACTTGATGAACGTGCCCGTTTATATCTATATACTATTCGCGAATTTTGAACTGTCTTGAACCATGAATCGCGCATAGTCTAGGCGCTAGCTTTACGCTTTGCCTAGAATTATCTTGGCGCTCGATGCCGCTTCCGTATTCCCGAGGTGAGAGCCCTGTTTGAACCCCGCAGATTCCAGTTTTCGCGATTCTCGGCGCGGCGGCGGGCGCGCAGCTGACCCTGCTGCCCTACGCCTATCTGGCGGATCCGCTTCCGGTGTACCATCAGTCGCAGGATACGCGCGCCGGGGTGCACGCGTACAGCTACGCCGGCGGCCCGTCCGCCAAGGAGGAAGTCCGGGGTCTCGATGGGGTCACGCGCGGCTCCTACAGCTACGTGGACGCGCACGGTATCCTGCAATCCGTCTTCTACGTCGCGGACGAGGGCGGCTTCCGCGTCGCGGCGACGAATCTGCCTACCGACGGCAATCTGCCGCTCGAGACCAGTGCGGTCCTGTTAGCCGAGAACGCCCATCCGCAGGAACACGCGAAGGCCGTCGTCGGGAAGGAGGAGGGGAGCACGGCGAGCCGCAGGAAGCGCAGCCTAGAGGCACCGGCCGATCAAGATCATCATCGGACAGAAAACCCGAGTTCCCAGGAAGATCAGGCCGATCAGGACTCAGCGGCGATCACCTCGCCGAAGGGTTCCCACGAGCTTCCAGCGCCGGAGAAAAAGTCCGGCAAAGGTCGGGCCAATCGCAGCGCCGCGGAGCCCATCGTCGCGCCTGTATACGGTCTGCTGGACTCGGTTCTGATCCCGAGATTGACCGGCGCGGCGACTTCTCATCAGAGCCGCGTCGATGTTCACAATAATATTCGTTTGAAGGCCGTTCAACCCGTCAAGACGATCGGAGTCCTGTCGGAGCCTGCCTACGAGACGGTGATCCTTCCCAGTCAGATACCTCTGGCGACCTCGCATCAGAGTCGCGTCCAGGTGCACAACAATCTTCGCGTCGACGTGCCGGAAAAGCTCGTTAACGCGGAAACGATCCTGGTGCAGCCGCAGATACCGGAAGCGGCTGCCGTCAAGTTGGCCGTCGAGCCGCTCTCGATCGTCCCCGCTCTTCCCGATTACAACGAAAATCGGATCCAGCTGCACAGAAATCTACGATTGGAAGGCCTGAATCGCAAGGACGCCGTGAAGATCGATGCGGCGCAGCTGGCGATCGTCGAGGCGCCCATCACCGCGGTACGCGCGGTTCCGCTCGTCAAGGAGGCAGTTCCGGTCGTCACTAAGGAAGCAGTTCCGGTCATCGTCAAGGAGGCAGTTCCGGTCGTCGCCAAGCAAGCAGTTCCGGTCGTCATCAAGGAGGCAGTTCCGGTCGTCACTGCTGTCTCCAGCCAGAGCAGGACCCAGATCCATCGCAGTACCAAACTCGAAGCCGTGCCGATCGCGAGAGAACCGACCGTGTACTTAGCAGCTTCCTATGCTCAACCGATCGCCACCTGGCCGGTCTTAGCACCCACCGCTCAATCCTCTCAATATCGCCATCAGATACACTCGAACCAGAAGCTCGAACTGGGAAAATAAGGATTCAGCCGTTTTGCTCGCTGATACCGTAAAAATTTTCTTCGCGCGTTCATATTTATTCTCATTGGCAATTTTTGGTACATTTTTGCGTAATATGATTCAGTTTGATCGATATCTTGATAAATCAATGTCATTTTTTTTAGTTTGGCTCTTTGCGAGATAGATTAAAGTTTATAAATGTAGTCATAGATATTTCTTTATAAACAATCAATCTTTATAATTTGTAAACTATATTTTTCTATCTCTTGGCAAAAGCGGTTATTAAATTTAATGCCATGTGATTATATGTCGAAACTTTATCAAAAGTAATCATAAAAAAATATCTACGCTTTAAAGAGTCGAAATAAAAAACGCGCGGATAAGTCACTTGCATCGTGTCCAAATAATTAGAATAAACTATTGTCTTCAGCGAGAGTTCCACGGACGACTGATTGATGACAGACTCGCTCGCGGTAGCTCGCTCTATGGACATCATTATTATTTGTCCTCGCCTTGCATTCATTTATCATTGTCAGCATTTTATGAACTTGTATTAAATTATTGTATGATTATCCTCGTACGATTCATTAAAAAGATACTGTCAATCTCGTGTGTATAATTTATCACCTTTCTCTCTTAGCGTGTATAAATTACACAGTTCAACAAAAAATCTTTTTTTTCTCTCCAAAGTACTATAAACACATACCCCAAAGATTTTTTTCGCTGAATACGATGCCGTCGTCAGAATTTGCATAGCACGTCAGGGTTTTGAGTATATTGGGATAAAATGGCCATTTTTTTTACGGCAAAAAGAAAACTTGTGTATAGTGTGATCATGTATTTGCCTTTCTTGTACTATAGATTATATAGAAAATTCCAACAGTTATAACTTGATGAAAATAAGTAATACGATCAGAAACTAAAATTCATTTGAAAACTCTTGAATTGTACTTTTAAACATCGTTGACTTTATTTAGAACCAAGTTTTTTTAGGCCGTAAAATGTTGAAAATAGCCAAAAACGCCTTTTTTTTACCAATTTCAGTCCAATTTACTCAAAATTCTGACGTGCTACATAAATTCTGATGACGGTATCGTGTTCAGCATGAAAAAATCTTTAGAATATGTATGACACTTTGGAGAGAATTTGGTGTTGAATTGTGTTATTACCTTTCTCACGTGCAGTGTCGGTTTTAGCAACATTGGCGCCCTGGGCAAGATTATCATGGCGTCCATTCAAATTCAAGGGCTCAAAATTCTTGAGAAAGAAAAGACAAGGTGGTAATATCGAACGGCGAACCCCATTTTGTTTTTAGATTTTAGGGAATCCCTTTTACTCTCAAACTAGCAAAGCAGAAGACAGCGGCGCCCCTACAGATCTGGCGCCCTGGGCGATCGCCCTACCGTGCCCTACTCTAACGCCGGCACTGCTCACGTGTAGATATTAATAGTGAGCTTAATCGAATCTCCGCTCGAACACGCGACATAATGTCCGATAATGTCAATCCGGGCGAGAATTTAAATTAATCTGTCCAGTTATCCTGCGAGAACGGCGCGCGGATTTCCGGCCTCAAAGGTCGGAAGGAATAATCGACCGCGGCGTTTCGAAGCACGAAGAAAAGGTATCTCGCGGATACCGAATCGCGTCTTTAATTAGCCACGAGTCGAGTCCGATTCGTTCCGTTCGAACGTACGCAAAATTTACATCACACAATCCCGGGGTGGTATTATTTTACGAGCGACCACGCCGGCAATTTGTCGTCGTCGCTCGTACGCCCGATATAGAACTGAAATCGCGACCTTGACTTCGGATTCTTTACTGTCGCGAATATATTACGGTGTTAAAACTTTCATACACGGATATCGCGTGTCTGTCGGGTAACGACGAGATTAACGGGGGATCTCGAATATGCGCGAGCGAATCCGGCGTGTCCCGTGCACTTATTCCCGCGTCTTCATGACGGAGATTTTTCCGAGTCGCGCATTCGCATGCCGCGGAGAGGCATCTGACAGGATTATTTTCCGCAGGTGGTACTGAGTGCTTCGGGTACGCTGGTTCGAGTTTTACGAGCGAGATGTAAGAACAAGGAGAATGTTTTATGAATATCGATTCATTCCAGACGAGCCTACGTACTTCACAGATTTTTAAATTATTCTCCGGTGTCGTGAAATAGAAATTTAATATCTTTGCAGTAGGAGTTTCTACCGTAATTTATTCATTCTTTAATATATTTATATTATAAATATATATTGATGTTTATAATATGTTGTAATGTTTATAATATATATTATAATATATATTGATGTTTATAATATATATTATAAATATATATTATAAACATCAATATATATATATATATATTAAAGAATATAAGTTTATATAATATATTTATATTTATATATATACATATATACTCGTATACATACAATAAATATTACTATACTTTATTAATTATTATAATATTTAATTATAATTAACATATCAAGGAATATACACATAATAAAATATATAAAAATATATAATAATAAAGTAATTTTTATTTTTTTTTACACCGCGGAATAATTTCAAATATTTGATATACATATTATTCTAAAATTGATATATACATATATAATTATAATTAATATATAGTATAATTATAATCGTAATATAGTATCGAAAAATAAAAATTCGTATCTTTGCAGTAGGAATTTATATCTCGTAGTTACTTTACTTATTCTTTGATACATTAATATATATCGTGATGAATGGATATCTGGACATAATGCACGATGTTGAAAAATAGAAATTCGAAATTTTGTAATTTTGTAATAGCCATTTTTTTCTATCATAATTACTTTAGTCATTCTTTGAGATATTGGGGTATATAATATCGCAATGGATATCTACATATACATATAGAGGAAGTGCACCAAATGCGGGCCCCCATTTTGTTTTTACCTTATATAAAAAAACCATAAAGCCAAAATAAATCACTAAA
>NJRP01000316.1:36803-61213 GCA_003063835.1 Aphaenogaster floridana
TTAGATGACTGTGGAGACGAATTCTACATGGAAAGAAAGATTTGCTAAAGTATCTAAAAATTTAGTTAGGTACAAATCTGAAAATAATTATGTTGGACCATCAAAATAATTATGTGTAGCACGTTCAAGCATAATAATAATGCTACAAAAAGTTAATATTTTAACAACCAGCTTAAAAGTGTCCTATATAATTATTTTGGTCCAACATAATTATTTTCAGATGTGTATCTAACTAAATTTTTAGATACTTTAGCAAAACCGTTCTTTCTGTGTAACAAATTATTATACTCGATTACGTCATATTAGAACAATCAATATGTTCACAGCTGCTATAGTATATCTTTTTATAAATTGTAACTGGTTGCTGTTGATTTCGAACGTCCTTTTAAAATCTATAGCTAGTTGTCGTTGGCATAGTAATATGTTTTTTTATATTTTTAATTCAAATTAATTAGAATAAGTTATTTGAATGAGTTACTTTTTATTTTTTCAACAAATTATTTTTCTTCTAAAGTATATATAATAAATTTTAAAAGCTTCTTTAATTTTAACATTTTCCATGTTCATAATTGGACATTTTCTCTGTTTGGATTTGTAAGGTAAAGGACCCCGCACAAAAACCTGTGGAAATGGGTTCTCGGCGAATTTGTCTCAAACTTTGGGAAAATGTTGTACATGTCATCCTGATCAAAAGTTCTCATGGCAACAACTCTCTTTAACAAACGCAAACCTAGATCTACCCCTTTATTGCTTTTCAATGCTTAAAATAACTGCTAGATTTTTAAACTTTTTTTGTTAATAACTTTTTAATAAGCAACGAGCGACGATTAAGTTATAAGAAAAAGTTACTCAGAATTATGTCCTTGACAACATATATCAAGGTCATTGAAATCGGTGAGGTCGCCCTTAATATGCAGTTTTACCATCGATTCATTATATAATTGGTTGATAATATAATTAATAGAAGTATCGACTTGAGTTGTTCGGTGAATTTGGTGTGCTGTCTGTGTGCATTTTTTATTAGCATAGAAAATAGTCGGAGCATCGCGATAATTGGACGAAAAGAAGAAATGTTTCTGCGCACGCTGCAATTCCTGCGAGCCTACGATGCCGGCGATACGAGAAAATTAATCTTACGTGCGCCTTCTACGGACAATCTCACGTCAGGATCTATGTGTGATCTACTTTTGCTTATCTACAGTTACGAAAATTTCACGAATCTCATCGGTTATCTGCTCTGGACAGTAATTATACTTTAAGTCGCGAGTTCCACGATGATCGTTAATGTTTTGCGTCGATTCTACAAAGAATGATTGCTTCGATCAGTAACGAAACTTTTATACTATTTAATCGAAAGAAGACACAAACACCTTATACCGTTTATAGTTATACAAATTCATATATTAATATGTTGTAATTAATTTATATATTGATAATACTGTATTTAATTAATATATTAATACATTGTAATTAGTTAATGTAAAACTGAAAAGAAATATTGTAAACTCAAATCCTCACTTCGGGACTTCGTGCGTCCTGCATTTGTGCATTCTGTATACACTCAAAGATCGCCCTTCCTAGTGACAAATAGTAGCGATAGATATCGAACGCTAACGATAACTATTTACAACGCTAACGTGGGGAATTATAAGCGAGATATCAGGGATGGTTTCACGCACCACGACGGAATATTAAAGTATCGATCGATCTTAATTGATCGCGGTCGTTTCTTGCGGCCAGCACGCGCAACCTTGCAACGCTTATCGGTACGTGCGCGCGTTTAAAGCCTTCTCTCGTGGGAGGCAAGCCGATAAAAGCGGCCCGGAGTAGCCGGAGTGACCGGGCAATCAGCAAATGGAATCGTTAGTTAGTCCCCGTAATCTTCGATCGGACGTTAGTTCCTCCTTGTAGTACACGCTCGCGGCCAACGATCGTGATTCACGTTCGCGTTCCGAGCCACGCTAGAATCCGCGCGCCCCTGTGTTTATCGCCGTGTATAGCGCGCCGGCTAATTAGCATATTATTTATCGCCCTTTTATAATTGCCTGCGCGAATTTTCCGATGCAAAAATCCGACGCCCGCCGCGATTTATGCCGGGAGCCTAATTCGATTTCGCCCTTCGCTCCAAGGCGCGGCCGCGCTTTGTATTTCGCGTTCGCGTTATCGCACCGATAAAGGAACGTTATCGTATTTATCGGAAATCGCATTATCGTGTGCACATACGCCCACATATCTCGTCTCGGAACAATTCATAAGCCACGTCATCGGTGTTGAGCGCTAAATAGAATTGTTCAGTTCTCGAAATCGGGTATCTTCACTGGGGCAATGCGCACGAGTGCGCGAAGATATCGCGATTCGCCCGAGTTATTCAAGCCGGCTGATGTTTGGAGAAGATTTTATGGGTCGTGCTCGTAAATCAGGTCGTTCCTGGCAGCGCGAGACAGCCTTTACTGACGCGAAGAGGCGACAGGAGGATGTGTGCGCGGCGAAACGTCGGACCTATTTGTATTCGATGTCGCTGGCGTGGTGTGCGTCTCGCTCGGATCAAAACTTGCTTCCTTGCCGTGGCGTGCAGTGGTGCATGCACGGATGAAACCCACCTAGAAAATATCCAAATCCATTTATGTAATCTCGTAGAATTGACGAATCAGCAAAAAATAATGGCACGAAAACGCACAATGATGTTATACCGAAAATTTACGAAGTCTGGCAAAATTCTTATGTATATATACGTGTGTATGATCATCTTTGTATACTTTCAATGTTAAGTTACTTATCCACATTATCATTATTATTCTCGTTTTATTATTATTATTTTTTTTATTGTTGTTTTAATTATATTAAAGATCTAAGCTAGTAAGCAATATTATTGCTGATGCCTCGCCTCTTGAGATGCATCTCTCTACGATACTTTTGCTTCCATGTATAATGTTTCAATATCATTCGCATTTTAATAAAATGATTATTTTATTATTGTTATTATTATTATTGTAAGAAAATTCAGCAAGAAACCTCTGTTAAGCACCACTGTGACGAGATAGGATCAACGATCCCCGAGATGGGTACGTAAGAAAAATTCGTCCTACCGTAAAAGGCGAAGCCGAATGTCCTATAGACGTCATGCGTGCGAATGCAGGAATAACATTACGCACGTAAGATATACGGTCGCATCGGTTGTGGCGTGTTCGCCGTATCAAAATCGTGCGACAAAGAAGGTGAGGTACGGAGGATATCAGTTTCTCCTCATACCAATTTTAGGCGAGGCCAAGAAAAACGGCTTTGCCAACGTTTGAGAAATGCACTTACTGCATCATCGAAATACAAAACGCGGCGAGGAACGTAATTCGCATGTAAACAATGAGCAAAACGTGAATGCCGTAAGCGTTTAACGGATATTGCGTATTATAATAGCAGTTGGACATTTTGTGTACACAAAGCTGTGTGTACTTAAAGCTCATTCGTTACAGGCGGAATTAACGCTCGGATATCGACCGCTAGAAGTGGAATCTCTGCTCTGCTAAAACGCCCGTGAAAAACATAATAGCATTATTGCTCCGAATCGACGATAAAGTATTATGAGAAATATTATGAGAAAACATATAAATGCATGATATATATAGAAAGAAGGTAATAATGATATAATAACAAAATAAAAATTTCCATATTTTTTTAGAGAGTATAATTTATTCAAAAGCAATATTTCTAATTTTGAATGTAATTTAGTCTTTACGTGTCTCTTTATAAAATGAGCGACATAAATATAAATCGTGCTACTGTATCTGATATAATACATCATCATTGTATCATTGTATTATTGTACGCTCACAACGCAAAGTTGTAGCGATTTCATTCCGCAGGAAAGGTGACTTCGTAACTCCATTTCTCCGTCGCTTCACGAAATACATACGGTTTGCGATCGGTAACAAATCGGTCGATTGCTGTGCCTTATTACGTCGTGAGTCGTTATTTACGCGATGCTTTTACGAGGCCGCGCGGCGCAATTCCGAGTTGCAGATTTTTCTTTACGATGCCATCAGATCACCGCGTCGATTCGGCCAACAGGTCGAATCGTCGACGTATCGGCAGACATGTTGTTCCGAGTCGCATATATTCTATTACCGCGTCTCGCAACGACAGGCTGAAAAAAAGGATCCGGAGGGCGCGTTACAGACGACGATCTTCGATATGTTGTTATTCCGGGAGAGTTTTACGAGCGGAATACGAGCCGCCGTAATAAAGACGTCGCGCTCGACCGGACCAGAGATCCCGCAGTATCGAACGTTCGCTCTCCTCGGAGTAGGAATAAGCCCGCAATAATTATACTGCAAGAACTCCAGCTGCGATTAGCGCGACGCGGATTAGTTGCTTCGTGCGTGCATTGAAATCCTCCTCGACGGTGGGAAACTTACGTCGACAGCGAAAACGTTTCCAGCTCCGCGGAACCAGACGGTAATACGAGGACGCGAATTCCGAAACCGTGAGAGCCAGTCACGATGCTCGTGTCTTCAAACAGCCCGAACAGAAGCTATCCCAGAAGCTACAAGAGGAAGAAATAATAATTATTATATATGATAATGTATGATAATTATGATATATAATGTATAATCAGGGTTGGGAAATAACGCGTTACTTGTAACGCCGTTACCGTTTTCGTTACTTTTTTTCAGTAACGATCGTTACTTTTTTCTGTCTGTAACGATCGTTACTTTTTTCTGTCTGTAACGGTAACGGTAATGTCGTTACATTTGTACAGTAACGGTAACGAATTCAGCCGTTACTTTTATCGTTACTTTAGTTTCCTATTATCTTTTATATCTGTTCAATAGATCGCGCGCTGATCGCGCGCATTATTCTTGATTGAAATTTTTGACAAAATGACATTTGTGAATTACAATATAAATTCGTATAAAGATAAGTATACTAAAAATAAAGATATTAATATAAAGAATTAGAAGAATTATTAGTTGAGTTTAATATAAAAAAGCTTGCTATATAGAAACTAGTTTGGAGTTTCAAGTTTTAATATTGATTATTTTAAGTAATGTAATTTTATAATCTAACATCTTACTTTAGCATTTCAAAAAAGTAACGAAAAAAGTAACGAATCGTTACTTTCCAAGTAACGGTAACGGTAACGCGTAATTACTTTTTAAAATTAGTAACAAGTAACGGTAACGAGTTACTTTTTACAAAAAGTAACGGTAACAGTAACGCGTTACTTTTTTAGAGTAACGTTCCCAACCCTGTCAGTATAATTAGTATAATATATTACTTTATAAAGATTTTATTTTGTAGATATTATATTTTTTATGTACTTTCCGTGAGATTTAAAAAAATGAAAATCACATAAAGATTCTGAAAATATAATTAATTAAAAGAAACCGACGGTTAAGTATTCCTGATAACGTATTATTATATTTTTTAATAAATCGCATGTACTTCTCGTGGTAAGTGACTTGATTTTTTTTTAAAGTTTTATTTCTTATTAACATTCTTCTTTGAGACTTATGTATTTATCTCTTTGTAATTATTTAGTGTAGTGTCGTATTATTTATAGGATGTTTTTTGATCAACTACATCACTCGGCCAAGTAACCGTTGTAAGCGATGCACACTTATTAATTGCCTTAACCTCTGGTCTACGCCGCGCGGAGTATAAGTGAGCTTAAACTTGTCAGACTCTTGATTTTGTTGAGAATGACTCAAAAATGAGCCGAAATGTCCAATTTTTATTGTGTATTATATATTGTAATTTTATTTATTAAATTTGCGCACCGTTTTCTGTGCTTGACTCTCATTTGCCTTTATTGTTTTATTCTTTGACTTTTTTGAGAGTCCGTTAATTTTATATTAATTTTATATTTTTTAATGTATTTTCTGTAAGATTTTGAAAAGTGAAAATTTAATTGGTAAAAGTTATATAATTTGAAAATACATATAATTAAAAGAAACCGATGGTTAAGCATTATTGTAATGACGTATATCAATAGTATTTTGTTAAATATTTGGGAGATTTATAGTTATTCGTGAAGAACTTCTGCGAGAGAATTCAAAACTATATATGCCAATTTCTAACTCACTTTAGTACAAAAATTGTACTAATATTTGATATTTCAGAACCGATTGCGTTAGTATTGGTTGGCTCTCTCTTTCTCTCGTTGCATACCAAGGGAATTGATAGTTGCCATTGTTTTTGCTCCACGGGGGGGTTGATTTAGGATCACTGCCGTACGCGGTGCCTTCTCGTTGCATTTCTCAGCGGCATCGCATTGCATCGCATCGGTGCGGAGCGGTTAGATAGTCGGCTCTACGAGAGCCATTTAATGCGGGACGAAAGAGAAAGAGAGAGAGAGAAAGAGGGAGAGAAGGAGAGAGTGGCCGTTTAGTGCCAATGTCAAAACCAACGCAGCATCGCCCACGTGTCCGCGTGTCGCCGGCGAGAGAGAGCCCTCCCCCGTCGGCGGCGGCGACTTGTTGCGCGAGCGGGCACATGAGTAATTCCATCGAAATTGATGAACTCATTACGCTCGTATCGTTCCCTTACATCGTCGGATTAAGCGAGGCGGCCGTAAATCCGCGGCGGGCATTATTTATGCGATCGGCGGCGCGGAGAGACGCCGGAGGCCCCGCGGCCGTCCCGGACCTTCCCTAAAAGGACGCGGATCTTTCGCCGCGCCGGTATCGTTTCATTTTCGCCGCCCGCTAATTGCATTTCGCCTTCGTTTCTATTCTTTTTAAATTTTATTTTCGTTTCTATTACGGAGGTTCGCGCCGCCGACGATTTTTGCCGAGGCTCGAGCGGACGCTATTTCGATCCCTTGACGCGTGTAATTTTGCTTCGCGTTGCCGGAGGCTGTCTCGTCTTCGCTCCACGCACGACGCGGATCGCAGTAAATGTCGAATTTATAAAATTCCGACAGCGCCTTTTACCTTAAGCCTTCCGTCTTCCGTACTGCGATAAAGTTGAGGTATATGCGGATAAATCAACGGATTATCTCATTTGTCGGTTCCTTTCCGAATAATAGTAATTTTTGAAAATGCAATATATATTATTGTTTTCGATTAATTATTATTCATCTTCGACGAGGCAAATCACTTAGATTTGAATATGATGATTTGATTTGAAGAGAGAACGACTTGCTTGTCTCGAGAAAGATTTATCTCGGCTCCGTTTAAGTCTTGTAACATTGTGCAATGGCCGTATTTGCATTGGTATGTGCGAAACCTTTTCTTCCGTCCATCGCCTGCTCTCCAATGTCATTATGCAGCTCGTAATAGTCGCCAGTTTGTCGTTTCGGCATTTATGATGCGGTTTATTTCAATCGTTGTTGATGAATGCGTCGTAACTAGCAATAACGCAATTTAAAGGTAATGAAGATTACCCGCGTGAAAGATAGACGCCATTAATTATGTGCGTACGTCTTTGATAACAAGGAACGAGGTATTATTAACAATGATAACAAACTATTAAGCGGATTTAATGCTTTATCAGCAGTAATCAAGCAGTTATTTAGGATTAACGTTTCAGCAAAACGTTAATCCTAAATAACGTTCGGAAAACCTGTTTAGGCAAGTTGAGTAAATTGCCTCACGAAGGAACTGCTATCAATATTAGCACAGATTTGTTCACTCAAATCCCTGCATACTAAAATTCCCTGCTTTTGTTATAAAAAATTAACTTCAAAGAGATTCTTGGATAAAAAAAGCGTCCGTATAAATTTAAAATTGAACTTGTTCGTCATAAAATAATTTATATACACGGAAAAAATGATATTGTATTAACTGCACTAAGTTTAATTGGAAATAATTTTGTTAATCGAATAACGGTTTTAATAAAACAAAAGTATACGTAATTTTATTTCATTAATACTGTATATTGAATTAAATTAGACTTAATGCTGTTAATACGTTATTTTTTCTGTCTATCTACTTAAGTGATATCGACAGCCAATGAATAAAGTACACTCGGTACCCGCTGCGAGGGGGAGGTTTAAAATCCTACGTGGATTACCTTTCGTCGCGGCGTCGTCATTATTACGCTCGCGCCTTTTGCGTGCGTGCATCCTTATTACATGGGGCGCGTCGAAAAGCGCGCATCCTCTGGTCTGGACGCGTTCGGTGCTCGGAATGCGCGCAAGATCGACGGCTCGTACCCGGGACCAATAAACGTTGATTTATCGGCGTGGAAATCGAGAGCAGGGTGATTTGCGACCGTGGGCAACGAACAGGCACTTGGGGCACCGTGCGAGCGCGATCCCGCGCCCCGTAGGGCCCCGCTAGGGCCCCGTCGCGCGCGACGCTGAGTGGGGAAACCACCGTAAGCGCGCGCGGCAGGTCCACGGGATCCTATATAAGAGGATGCGACCGAGAGCTTGCACTCTCACACCCGTTAGCCGACTCTCACCAGGATTATCCTAGGCGAGCGAAAAAGAAAAGCCGCGATCGAGGGGCCCGGATCCGCTAGCCACGATCGAGCGACGGTTCACCGGCGGCCTGACCCAACCGAGGACGATCATGATACTCGTGAGTGAAATCCTAGTTTCGATTTTTAAATCCTAGTTTCGACAGTTTAAATTGTACGCTGAATTTTTCTACTTCTTAGAAAAAGAAGAAGTTGCACGCCGAATATTTCTTCTTGTTAGAAAAAGAAGAAGTTGCACGCCGAATTTTTGCGTTCGCTAAATAATTAGACGCGACTGATGGCGATTAAATATTATTTACCATCTTTATATCGCCAGGGTTTTTTTTACCCACGTTCCCTTTGACTAATTTGTAATTAATTTTAAGATAGTTTTCAGCATCTCGTTCTCTTGTGGGTGTCTCTAATTCAATTCCGTCGTCCACCTTCGCGGTACAAGATTAAACTTTTGGCATTTTACCCAAGTTTGACAAACGAGGACTGAGGCGAAACGAAAGTTTTACAATTCAATTTACCATGTATACCTGGCATTTATCATGTACTTTGAAAATCTTCCGAAAAAGAAAGAGACATCCACTCGACACATTCGCAATCGTATCGATTTTACGGTTATTTAATTACCCGAGAGTATTTTGAGGCAGAATCCATATTAATATGTCAATAACCGTTCCTGCAGTACCATTTCAATGCAAGCATCGGCTAACTCAGTATCTCCCGGTAATAACTATTGATTTGACCGAACTGCGATATAGTTGCGGTTGCTCACCGACGGTCGAAGTCCCGGATTCGTCGCTCGCAATTCGAGGAATGTGGCTTCGTTTCGCGGAAAAACATCATAACAAATGCAGTTTGATTGTATCGGGAAGCCGGTCCGCGTAATCGAATAGCTGAATTTCTGTGATCGATGAAAGTTATGCCATTCGAGACGGGACGCAGTCTTTCCTCGTGTCCATGTAGTTGTCGCCTCTCGAAATGGTAATCTCTCATGTAGAAAATTATGCCTGCCGTGTAATGACAGTCGTATCCTCACGCCAGCGTAGCTGATGCAGCTGATGCACTACCATTTAATTAATTGGTTAATAAACGTAGCTGCTCGGTGACGAGACGTATCTCGTTTGCGGAATGAAACGCTTGAAACAAATATTGCTGTTTAGAATAGATAAATGCCTTAACAGATTGATGTTGCATACTGCAGTCTTAATTTGAGCTATGGAGGATCTTTAATAATTTCTACACAATAATTTCTTTAATAATTTCACAATATAATTCGATAATTTCTGTCACGAATCAAAGTAAAATTAAAATCCACAGCTGCACTTAATGGATATTGATACAATTTCGTTTGCAATAAATATTGAGATAATCACTAACGAGAGGATTTCATTAATAATCATGTTTCACGATATATATTTATCTCAAATCGGTATAAAAATTTACTGAGTTTTCTAATTCGCGAATATTGATTAGCTTCCCCAAAAAACATTTTCCGCGGGCTTATTATATGTACTTTTAGCTAAAGCTGTATGCGTTAATACAATAATAATCGATAGATTCGATATACAATGCATAGTTATTGCTCGCTATATTTCTCTGCCTGCAGACAATTTTGTGCGGCTTCGTCATCGGACGATCCATCGCTTCGCCGATCGCCAATGTTTGGCTGAGTCCGATACCGGCCCTTTCGCCGTTAAGGCAGTATCACATACAAGACGGATCGGGATCTTATCAGTATTCCTTCACGGGGCCGCATCACGCCAAAGCGGAAACTACCTTGAACGGTGTCACGCAGGGTGGTGAGTTCTTTTTTTTAATTTTACACATTGATCGTTTTAATAAAAGAGCCCATCGTCGATAAAGACAATCACGTAGAGCTGAGACATATCTAAACGTAAAGCAACGGACGGCAATGCTTGTCACGATTCGTGATCTAATGCGCGTGCTGCAAGTGCATAAATGGAATGCATTCTTTTGCGAAGTGTGTTACAAGAGGTGCATTACCGGCCTACGTACGCGAGTGAATCTTTCGCTAATGCTCGCCGACATGACGTAAGAGAGACGCCCATGCGCCGCATGTTCGTCTCTGCAAATTTCCTCGGATGACAATGCGCGGTTGCGCGTTAGAGTCGCTTCTCTCTCAATTGCAACGTGATGACTCACGATAGGCGCACGACGCGTAATGGAACGCGCGCGAAATTGTATGAATATATACGTAATCACCGAGAGCGCAAGATCCATCTAATTAATGCTATTTTAAGTACTAATCAATAGCAACAATAGTTGCGGTGAATAACGTATAATAATTTAAATTGCAAATACCTTTCTCCGTGCGAACAAGCGTTCCCTAGATGACATAATGGCACCGTTATCGAGGAGTATCATTTCTATTTGTGCCCTCAGGGTATTCCTACATTGACGCAAATGGAATTTTGCAAACGGTTTCGTATACGGCGGACGATAAGAACGGATTTAGAGTCAGCGCGAGCAATCTGCCGCAACCACCCAAGGATGAGCTGCAAACTATACAGGACACGCCGGAAGTGGCCGCGGCGAAGAGAAATCATCTCGAGGAGTTGCAGAAGTCGCATCAGGCCAATTGGCAGGATCAGAACCTTCTGTCGTACAAGATCGTGCCGTCGTACTTTAGCTTCGCCCAAATCCAGCCGGACGGCGGCAGCAAAGCCGAGCTGAATTTGAAGACGCGAGAAATAGAGGTGTGTGAGTTGCAGTTGCGCGGACATCTCAATCGAAGTTTGCCCGAATAAAAGGAACGCGACAGTAAAAAGGAAAAATCACGCGTTCTTTTATACATACGAGAAATTTATGGCACTGCGATCGCTGTACAACTTTTTGCTTAATAAGAGAGAACGTTTCGTTAAAAATAATTATGCCATAAAATTTCTCTGTCACGAATGTAAAATAAATAATGAAAAATATGTACAGTTTTTCCATATTATTTTGTGATAACACGAAAATTTATTGTGTTCAATAGAATGTGATCAGCAGAGCATATACATATATTTTGTGTATATACTGTTTTAATTTTAAGTAAATTTTGCAAAATGACATTTGTGTGTGTGAAACGACATTCCACACACACACACACACACAATTGACGTTTCAGGAACATTCATATATACTCAATTGAAATAAAAACTGAGTCATTTCTTTTACTTCACCCCTCTTTTTTAGGGCACCAATAATCCGTTCCTGTTGTCAAGATCGGAGGCAGAGAAAATCAACGTTCCGAGGCCGGATCCGAGCCTCTCGAAGGCATCGCCTACATCTTCGGGCCCCGCTACCACCATCGCCTCGCCACTACCACCATTATCTACCCCGACGTCATTAAGGGAGAACACGCTTCTCAAGGACGACGATCGGACGTCCAATCAGAATACCTTGCATCTGGCGAAGCTGATGCCGCTCTCCACTATCCAGAAACGGGTAGCCTTGCCCGCGCCCTACGTACTTCCGGTACTACCTTACAGATTCCTTCACAGCTCACTGCATCACACCCAGGACTCCCTGGGCCAATACGATTACAGTTATACCGGGGACTCAAGCGCCAAAACCGAATCCAGGTCGCTCGACGGTACCACCAGAGGAGCCTACAGTTACATCGATCCCAACGGGATTCTTCAGCAGGTGCATTACATCGCTGATCACAATGGATTCAGAGTCTTGGCAACTAATCTGCCCGAAGCGAAGTGATAATCATGTCGGCGCCGTAGGAAATGTCCCGTGGGACGTAAATGCGTTCGTCTTCGAAGCGCGATGTTATGTATGAGATATCAGACATTAATACCGCAAACAATTTCCTTTCCTGAATTTCGAATTTGTCAGTGGATCTCAATCTCGCAGAGGAATAAAGAATAAAGTATATCGTTGAATTTTTGGGATCTCTAAACAGGAACAGAATATATTTTTGTAAATTTTAATCAAGAAACTCACTTGAATTAAGAAGATTAAGTAAATTCATATATCTCGTGTATTTATTTAACGGATCTTGATTGCTTTTACTGATAATTATTCGCGAAGAGTATGAAAAATAAAAATAGTAAGGAGTAAAAAAAAAGTTGTACGAATAAGAAGTAAAAAAAGGTGTACCAGAAAATTCGTATTCAAATGTATCAACTCGCGTAATAAGTATCGGTGTCGGGGAACTGAGGAAACATTACGCGAATGCTTCTCGAGTTTGTTCAATGATTGTTCTCGCGGAAACGCGGAGGAACGGACTTGATTCGTATTCGAGTATCCTCCTAAAACTAACTTTACTTTTTTCCGTAATGTTAAGCTTATTTCGCGCGCACGCGCGCGATCGCGACCAGGTAAATTATTTCACGTTTCGTACATGTTCTACTTTCATTATTTTTAGTATAATCGGAAGGCGTTAATAATTTCATTTTTTCAAGTTTGTTAGTAGATTGCACTTATTGATCATATTACGTAAATACAGATGAAAAATGCACAATCTCTACTGTTGTTTTTATATATCTTCCTGTCTCTTCTCTTTGTTCTCTCTCGATCATTTCTGCATGAAATAGACAGATCAAACTGCAATTTGCATATGTTAATAATTTAACGTGCGCAATATTTTCAAATATTTATATTTTTGTTAACACATTCGCACCCGGCGATCTTAGCGCGCGACCTGAATGCCGCGCGCAATTTATAAAAATCTGTAAGTAGCTGGATGTCGCAAGATTCTGACATTAAAATGAAAATAAGAATGACAAAAATTGCTTCATAATATTATGCTTGTAACTACTTCATAATATTATGCTTGTATCTACTGTTGTTTGAAAATGAAAAAAATTTTTACGTTACAAATCTAAATAGAAGAAATTTCAAATTTATAAATATGAGAATATTAAAAAATTCAACAAAATTTTATTAAATATATTTAAAATTTTATTAAATATATTTTTTTAAATAATAAAATACTTTTACATAAAAATTAAATTTAATATCTTTTTTATATTTCTTTTTTAAAGTTCATCTTTTTTTTAATTCCGTTCAAACGTTCATTTTGAAGAACTTGAAATCAATTTATTGTTAAATAACTACTGTAATCATAAATATGAATTATATAAAGTCATCTGCGTCCTTATAAATATAAAATTACGTCAGCGGCAACCAGCTACAAATTTTTAAATGACGTAAAATTACGTCAGCGGCTGCGAATGTGTTAAAAATATAATTATTTTATAAAATTAAATTTTTACTATTCACAATTTTTAATAAATGTGATAGATTTCGCATGTCCACGTTTTCTCTTTTATGTGTCCTCGTATCTTCGAATTTGAAATATTGAGGCATACTAATAAATCGTCTTCTAGCCGATTCTATGCAGAAATTACATTTGTAGAGATGCGATTCGCTTATGTTTCGGGATAAATTCTAATATCGAAATATCCAGTTTCAGTATTTTTGCTCTCGAAACGATTGAATGGTAACACTTGTATTCGAGGAACAACACCTTTTACGCGTTTCGGCTCAACCGAGCGCGTCATGAAAGCGGAAGCGGTTGCGTTGAATGCGACGTATGAAGCGCCGTGTCCAAAGCGACATAAACGCAGTCTGAATAGCGGCAGATGAACTTTATCCACATACAATTATGCCGCTTGAAATCCGAGAAACGCGTAAAATATATACTGAAGGCGAAGATGCGATAATAATACAAAGCGATAATAGTACGCAGATAATAGTACACAGATTACGTCTCTGACGGCATAAAACTCGACTCTGATCATTACGTAAGGGGTTGCAACATCGATATCGGTGCGGGCGCTGATAAGGTCCCACAGCGGAAGAAAGAACGCGGATTAGGACAGTCTGCGATATTCGACAGACTGCATCACGACGCTTTTTTTCCAAGTTCAATGTCGCTTGAACTCGCCCCCGTTGGCGCGCCGGGTGACGGGGCACCGATGGCGAGCACAGTTTGTTTTTGCGAAGTGTTTTAAGTGGCTAAAGTGATCGCGCGCGAATCTCTCGTGAATGCACAATGCCTTTAATCGCACAGAGCGATGAGAGATCGTCGTGCGAGCGACCGACTTCGAAATGCGCGCAATACGTGGGCGTGCTTGTGGGTGAGTTTTGTGGGTGGGCGTTTAATCCTCTCGCGAACTCTGCGCGATATTGAGATGCGGCTGCATTTGCACATGAATATTTAATAGACGCGAGATAGTTGAAAAA
Organism: Aphaenogaster floridana; assembly: GCA_003063835.1. Taxonomy (NCBI): domain Eukaryota; kingdom Metazoa; phylum Arthropoda; class Insecta; order Hymenoptera; family Formicidae; genus Aphaenogaster; species Aphaenogaster floridana. The sequence goes on from NJRP01000316.1 coordinate 51,417, forward strand.
CAGCGAATCCAGCGCGTATGCTTAGGGGGGGACAAAGAGATTTTAACCCGTAAGTGCTCGCGTGACTTTTTTTGACGTAAGTGCTCGCGTGGGGGTCAATTTGACCGACATTTTAATTTATTTGGTAAATATGCATAAAACTGGTGCCACCTCCAATGACCTTGACCTTGACATATGTTGTCAAAGTCAACCTCCTGAGTGATCTTCAAAAGGTTTTAGTCGGCGGTCATTGTTTGTCAAAAAGTTATTAACAAAAAAAGTTTAAGAAATATACCAGTTTATGTCAGTGCTAAAAGAAGTACCATTTAGGTAATTATTCAGTTTAGGGGACACCGCGCCGACGCAGGGTCCAGGGGCGAAGCTCCGGTGTGGAGGGTGGAGCCCCCCACCTATCAGAAAACTAAGATTTAAATGACAAAATTTCGACAGAATACGAACCTTGCGTAGGGATCTTTGTTAATTTTCTCAAGATTTGCTATTTTAGTATATGATAGACTCATCAATTTAGTAAGGTGAAAGATTTGAGCAATATTTCGACAGAATTGGTTTGGATAGGATTATATTTTTTCGGGGTATATTTTTCAAACTTTTCTGTTAATAACTTTTTAACAAACAATGACCGCCGACTAAAACTTTCTGAAGGTCAGGAGGTTGACCTTGACAACATATGTCAAGATCAAGGTCATTGGAGGTGGCACCATTTTTATGCATATTTACCATTTTTAAAAATATTTCTTTATGTAATATTTTGGTTAGTAAATTCATAGTTTTCGTATGGATCAGTTTGACTTCCACGCGCATGCTTACGGGTTAAAAACGGCCGTAAAAACGTGTAAATCTGCCTTCATCTTCGTAGCCTTCGGCAGCTTCGAAGGCAGCTTTGAGAAAAACTCGGACACTATCACGCGCGATTGCCGCATTAATCTTCGCGTCTCTTAATTTAATCGAAAGTTCGCCTCGTAGTTAAAACTCTCTCGATAGACATCTCTTGACTGTAATTTAACTTCGCGTTCCCGTCGCCGCCGTGCCCGTGGGATCTCTAAGCGGCGAATATCAAGTGCGGCGCGAAGCGGAAGAATTCTCAAGGCAGAAAGGTTGTCGAAGATAAAATATTTCTCGGGATAGATCAAATAGAATATTCCTCAAGAGGAATTTCACGAGATGAAATGCGCCTGACATTTACTTTCTGTTACCGCTTAGCGACACTCGCCGCGTTTTCAATTGGCACGTATTTGTCATGGACGTCGTCCGCCTTGCCGCTTTACAACACGAACGACACGCTGTCTGTCAGCGATCAGGAAGGTTCCTGGATTTCCTCCTTGGTCCCGCTTGGTGCGATTCCAACCGCTATTCCGGCGGGAATGCTGGCGGATAGGTTTGGTCGGAAGACGACGATTTGGATGACGACCGTGCCCTTATTTTTGTGCTGGTACATTATCGCATACGCGCCAAGTAAGATATGGTAAGAGGGTTCACTTCAGATTTTATGACACGGCTTCGGCATTTCATTCGCGATTAATGCGGTTATTTATGCCAACAATAACGAAAATGTAGTTTTATATTACGTGATAGGATTTGAAAAATGCTTCACGTAAAATGTTATAACGTGCCTTTTTCGCTACGTGTAAAGAGAAAATCCTAAAATTTCATATTATAAAATAAAATAAATAATAATATATATATCCAAATCTTACGTTTTACGGCTTTTATCGTTAATTTACGTAACAGTTTAATTAGCAGAAGAGATTAGTTACTCTAAATAGTTAGTAAACGAGAAATTTTTTATCGCAGTCCACTGTCCATCACGAACGTTTTATCCATCAATTGCATTGGCTGCGTTCCCAGCCAGCGATAGCGATTTTATTGTATTGTTTCATTGATTTTCTACTTACGTTACGTAATCAAGTTTTTCCGTCAAAAGGGTTTTCCTGGCGCGGTTTATTGCGGGGGCAGCATGCGGGGCAGCATCCGTCGTTGTTCCCATGTTCTCTTCTGAGATTGCCGAGCAGAGCATTAGAGGCTTGCTTGGCACCATTTTTCAATTGCAGATTACTGCTGGAATTCTCTTCGCATACGCTACTGGTAAACATATTAAACAAAGAATCGTTTCACTTTTATAAATATAACACTACTGTACAATTTTACGGCATATGTTTTGATACCGCGCAACGAAACCTACAATTAAAATCAGAATTACATTAATTAAGGTCTCGAATGTATATTGTATCTTATTATGTGAACGTAGCTCTTCATGTAAATGTCTGTAACATCAGATATTAAATAACACGGAGAACTGGAGAGGAAAATTTTCATTTTAAAGAACTTGACATTATTATACGTAGTTTGATGGTGTTCGCAATATTAGATACGACGATAAAATTCAAGTCGCGAGAATTCTAGGGCACAACTGCACAACAACTTTCCTGAAATGATAAGCGGTGTCACATTACGTTTGCAGCTTTTACCGATAGCTTGCATGTCATCGCGATACTTTGTTCCGTGGCGCCCGCTTTGCTTTTGATCTCTTTCCCGTTCGTACCGGAATCACCGGCGTGGCTGGTCATGCAAGGTCGGAAGAACGAAGCGAATGATGTACTAAAACACTTCAGGGGGATTCGCTATAACACCGAGACGGAATTGGCCAGGCTCGAGCTTCAGGCCTCGGAAATGCGAGAAGCCAGACCCAATATTTTAGATTTGAGAAATTATCAGAAAGCGACCTGCATCACACTCGGTAAACGAAAATGTTCAATTTAATTGTTAATTAGCTGAATTAAATCGGTCGCTGAATACTTTCAATACGATAATTAATTATTCTATTAATTTTATCGATTTTATCTAATTTTTTATTACACATACACTGAGAGAAAAATTTATGATATTTGTGACTATAATGAAAAGTTAAATAATTATGGTTAGGTGCACCATTTTTATAGTTATTACTGCTATAATGTTAGTAATAATAACAAAAAAATAGTGCACCTAACTATAACTATTTAACAAACTATTTAACTTTTCATTATAGTCACAAATATCATAAATTTTTCTCTCAGTGTACATATTATGACAAATTGTGTTTGCGTTTTGACTTAATGATTAATGATTTTTTCAGGACTAATGTTTTTCCAACAACTTTCCGGCGTTAACACTCTGATATTCTACGCGAAAAGAATCTTCGACGACGCGGGCTCAACTCTGAACTCATCCACGTCATCGGTGATCGTCGGTGTCGTACAAGTGATCGCCACCTATTTTTCAACCATTTTGATCGAACGCACCGGCCGAAAGCTATTATTGTTCATCAGTGCGTCAGTGATGGCCGTTTGTATGTTCACGTTGTCGGGGTACTTCCGTTTCCAGGTAAAAAGTTTATTAATAAATTAAACAAATATATTAATCGAATTTTAATTATAAATCTGTAATTCTCTGAATATTCGATTAAAAATATTAATAGTCATCAGTCGTAATTTGCAACTGTACGCTGATTTGCAATTTCATGTTTCCCTATACTAAAATTTCTTAATTCTAAGCTTCTCTCTCGGTTGTTTCAGAACACACACGATCTCTCGAACTTCTCTTGGATCCCTCTGCTCTCGTTCGCGGTATTCATCGTGATTTTCAGCATCGGCTTCGGTCCCATACCGTGGTTGATGGTCGGTGAGTTGTTCACGAACAACGTGAAGAGCGCGGCGAGCGCTGCCACCGCGATATGCAACTGGACGCTGGCTTTTCTGGTGACAAAGTGTTTCCAGGACATGGTGGATCTCATGGGAATCTCCTCGTCGTTCGCTACGTTCGGCATGATAAGTTTAATGGGGACCATATTCGTCTCCGTGATGGTGCCAGAGACGAAGGGCAGAAGCATCGAGGAGATGCAGATCGAGTTGTACGGGACGCAAATTAGAATCCCGAGGGAGACGGCGGCGACGGAAACATAACGAATCATAATAAAATAATCACTGAATCGAAATGCTCAATTGTAGAAATATGGTTGTGACTCGTTTGTATCATGAATAGTCACAAGTCGCCAGTAATAACAGGTGCATAATTAATACTTAATGCCGGAAGGCGTGATTTTAAAGTCTAGATATAAAGGAATCTCCACGGGTACCACCGGGTCTCCTCTAATTATAAATAATTACAAAAAATACTTTTATATAACTGAGGGTAACTTTTAGCGGGGTATATATATAAACGACCAATTATTTTCCAAATAATTAGGTATGTCTAAAAAGAAATTATACAACATTATAAAACGGAAGATTCTGCTGTGTGCTCTTGCCCTCTTTTTAAATTTCCAATAGTATTGATTTTAATACGTACCGTAATTGCGCCGCTGAACTTCCGAGCGCGTGCAATGCGAGTTGTGAAAGACAACGGATCTGTTTATACGTATTGACATATTTATTTCCATCCGTTTTTTATTACTTATTTATACGATATATCACATAATACATGAATCACGTATTTTATTTATCCTTTAAATCGATCGGTCGTCTCGCCGCTCCCGTCGAATTACAGTTACGCAAAGCTATGACAGATCTGGTGGGGGGGGGGGGCCGAATCGGAAAATTCTGCGAGGACAAGACGTCGTAGCGATCTTTTGCGAGAGCGTTACGACGTAGCGTCGCCCGGCAATATCCGCGCAACATTTCTCTATTGTACAAAGTAATACATGTGCATTTCACACGCGCGGCGGCGACGACGAGATGCAAATGTTTGCCGTACGGTCGATACGCGCGGGATAAACAGAGAAACGCGTGGATCAATGGCACCAAAGAGTCGCGATCTTATTCCAGCTGCATTCCGGAGGATTGCTCGAATGAGAAAACATAAGGAAGATGAAGGAGACTAGGGAGGAGGGAGGGGGGGCAGGAGAAACGTCGATTTATGCAAGCGTGCATGCGAACATCGGTTCATATAGAAGATATAACGACATGCTTAGCGTGTTGTTGCGTACACATAGATATCAATATGTACATAGGTCTGCGTCGCTCGTTATGTTTGCGCGCCTGTCGGACGCTCGTTTGCGATCGGATGCGATCGTCCAACTCCTACTTCCCTCCCTGGCTTGAGAACGATTCGCGACGATTCTCAAGTCTTCCAAGCGCAAATCTCCGATAGCGACGTAGGACAAAATGCGTGGCGCAATATGCACAGACGATCGCGGACGATCAGGAGGAACGAACTAGTTGATCGATCGATCCGATCGTCCGGCTCGAAACCGGGGAAGGACTTAGGGACTAGAAGCTACACGACATGTAATCTCGCTCGCGCGAGTCGTACCGTATATCGGAACAAATAAATAACATTGCAAAACGGCTTTGTGCGTGTGGAAGAACGGAGAGCGGATAATTTTCTCTCGTCGCGAAAAACGGTGCACTCCACTACGGGATGACGAAAGAAGGCACACCGATTGCGTACACATTATTCGAAATTATCCATGATTATCATTTTCAGGTCTAGTAAACGACCGATTATCATCCGGTGATCTGCGTGGGACACATGTAACGTACGCTAAGCGTGTACGATGGCTTACTGCGTCTATCGAACAACCGGTGGTCGCGAGAAGACGGTCGCTCGTCAAGGATAGACCGTGCAAAGTTTCTCGTGTAGTCCAGAAGTGTAAATCGAAGCGAAGCGCCGCGACGGTTCTTGCGAAGAGAAGCCGGTTCTTTTCTTCTTCCCTTTTTCCTTTTCGCTTCTTGCAGATGAAGCGTCGCCCCGGGTCTGTCGCCCCAGAATGCAATTCCCGAGTAGACGCACATCGCAAAGCTCCACCTAGCACTCCGTTTCCGTCGACCTCGCCGCAATTATGACGCAAAGACAAATCGCACGGCACCTAGCTTGCCGTTTTCTTTTTCTTTTTCTTTTTCTTTCTCCTTCCGACGATAGATGACGGAAAAGCGAGGAGAGCAGTCCGCCACTCGACTTACCTTTCCGCTGGCTTCGTGTAAACTCGTTACAGCGAGATCACGCGATTTAGCGAGAGAGCAGATCAAGCGGCAAATTATTTGCTCACTCAAGAAGCTACCCGGCTTTTACATCTCTGTTGACCTGGCGGGGTAAACCCGCCGTTGTAGCGAGATTACATGGGCAAGCCAAGTGTCGGTTTTCTCCTTTCAACGGCAGAGGGTTAACGAGACAGGTTAAGCAAGTGGCACGTTACCCGCTCGTTACTTGTCGCTTGTTATTCGGCTGTTACTCGTTTACCAATTTCGTGCATTCGCGGCGAGACAGAGATAGAGAGTCCGGGCGTTTCCAGCTTCGCCGAGTGTCTAATTTACGCGAAACGCTGACGCAACGTCAGTCTGGCAGAATGGTGGAACTGATTTACGTTGGCACACCAAGCGTCGAGTAGGCCGCGACTCGTCGTCGTCATGACGTGAGGGCCGCGAGGACGTGTCGAGCGCGGCTCTCGGGGCATCGCCGTCATCAGAAGGATAATATCCTCGCTTTGGAGGATCGGGGATTGAAGGTGACGCGCTGCGTGCCAGCTCGGACGTGTCGCTACAATCATCTGGACTCGCTCTGCGAGTGGGTCGCCTCCAACGACGGATCTGGATCCGAGTCGTCGATGGAGGTCCCGTGCTGCGCCATGCGGATCGAGTAACTCGGGCTTCGTTCGTTCCTACGAGACACACGCAGAATCGTTCCCGTGAGACACATGCGGGGATGCGAAATTATCACTCTGCGAATTTCTTACGAAAACGGCAACGTCCTCTCTTAAGCTAATTGGAGCTTAGAGTCTATAAAATTTTCAGAAAACATATTTTGTACCTCGATTTAGCCAAGATTGGATATTTTAGATTCGAGCTATAGAAATGATTGCGCGATTTTACAATCCAGGAAAAATACGTTCATATAACCGGGTGAAAAATTGATCCCCATATAGAACTCGATTATGTATACACATCATCGTTTATGATACATAAAACATAATGAAATTTAAGGATTTTCTTTTATGCGGTCGTATAAAAAAACTTTCTTCACGTCTATATTCAACGGATACGAACAATAATCGGGTAGATCAAATATTGATACGCCGTAAAGTGACGTATAGCAAGGTTCTTTAGGTTTAAATTTAAAACATAGACGAGATGATTGATTCTTTACAATGCGAAAGCGCAACCGCATAAAAATAGATTGTAGAATGCAACGCTGTTCCGTGCACTTTGTAATACAAATCGCAACTTAAATGCTTCTTTTATACGGTGCAAGAACGTGCAAGACCGCGCAAAAATAAATCGCAGAATACAACGTCGTCCACTTTGTAATACAAATTGTAACACTGACCTCATTGCCAATTGGCTGCCGTCACTGCCACGTCGCAGGGTGTTCGCGCGTCGCATGCAGGAGCACTTGCAGCAAATGATTCTCTTGAAAGCGAAGCGGAAGTCCTTGCTGAAGAGGGCGTAGATGCACGGATTTATCGCGGAATTACAGTACCCTAGCCAGAACAGTACGCTGAAGACGGTTGGATGGATGTGATTCGGGAAGAACGCGCGCACCAGATACATGGTGAAGAAGGGCAGCCAGCACATGATGAAGCCGCCGACGATGATGCCCAGAGTCTTCGCCGCCTTCGTCTCCATGCGAAATCTCTTCACCTGTGTACAGCTTTGTCTCAAGCATCGTCGCCAACCGACGTCATATTTTAAATATCCTCTACTTTGTTAAAATGAATGAATTATAATGAACATAAATTATACGAGTATTACATGGAAAGAATGGTTTTGCTGAAGTATCTAAAAATTTAGCCAAATACAGATCTGAAAATAATTATGTTGGACTATCCAAAATAATTATGTTGGACGCTCAAGCATAATGACAATGCTGCAAAAAGTTTTGACATCCTAGCAAACAGCTTGAGCGCCCTACATAATTATTTTGGATGGTCCAACATAATTATTTTCTGATCTGTATCTGACTTCAGCAAAACCGTTCTTTCTGTGTATACAAGAGTTAATATCCTCTACTTTTAACAGAGTAGAAGATATCAACTTTTCTTATAATGTGCATTCCTCCACTTTTAACAAAGAGAATATAACTTTCTTATAATACGCATATCATATATTGACCATTAACTCTATGCGAGCCAAATTAATCCCGACAAGCAATCGACATCGACTGCGTCGACTGAGATAGAAACGAATTCCCGTCGTTTGAAGCAACGTCTTATGAAACTATCGAATGTTCCTCGTTCAGTTTTATGTAAGATTTGAAAAATGGGTACGATAACCAAAGTGCGATCCAAATTAATCCCGACAAGTAATCGACATCGACGTTATCACTGCCTCGATTGAGATAGAAACGAATTTCCGTGTGAAGTAACGTCTTACGAAGCTATCGAACGTTGGTCGTTCATTTTTATGTAATAATTGAAAAACGGATCCGATAGCCAAAGTGTGACCGTCATAAAAACGACGTGCCGACGTGAGAGACGCACTTGGGCTTTTATGTTTCTCTTGCCCAGCTTCATCACCCGCGGCTTCTCCTCGCTGCTCGGCGTCATCTCGCGCAGCGACAACTCGTCGCCGGTCACCTGACTCTCGCAACTGCTCCGCCTGCTCGGTCTTTTGCTGCTGCCGACCCTATTGACACCACCGACCTGAAAGGGGATTTAACAAGTCGGCCTTTACGACTCCGGCACACACGCACACATACACACGCACCACGCGTGCCTATAAAATACAGATTCACTTTTGCGCGAGATTTACGGATGCCGTAAAACGGCCGTACTTTCATGACGACCGCGAGCAGCGTCTAGAGTCGCTATGTCAAGGGTATCGCCGTAGCGTTATATTCAGCTGAAAATTCGACGTTCCGCACTTTCTTACGGACGGAACCAAACGTGAAACAAATAACTGCCGCACAACGTGATTTATAGACTTTTCCAGGAATTGAAATTTAATTATTCATACTTAAGTACAAGCACAGAGACATTCTTGTCGTTGTTTTATCTCGATTGCTTGCAAATTTTTATTTCGTATTTACATTCGCGTTTGCGAGAATACGTTCTTGGAGAAACAGGAATTTAATTTATGCTTGTTTGCAAAAACAGCATGATATATCTGATAAGTTACTCAAGTCTGTCAAGATAGAAGCGATAAAGGGGTATATTTTTGTTTCTTCCCTAAATATTTATCAATATCAACGATTACACATGACATAAGAGTCCTCAACGGAACAGATACGTGTCCATATCTTGATTCGTTTCGTCTGTAAATCCGCGTGATACGGATTCACATGCGAGAGAATAATCACGATTTAAACGCAAATAAAAGCTCGGAAATCCTCGTAAAACAAAACAGCGAGGGAAAAGAGGAAAAAGAGCGAATTTATACGGCTCGATAGCCTCGTCCGATCGAACGAGTGCCTCAGTTTTATTGAACGAAAAAGTGATCCTTGATTCGTTTCATTTTGCAAAACGCCGCCGATTAGTCGCCAATAAAAAGCGTGTGCACTCGAAATTGCAGCGATAAAATGTCACCAGGGATGTAGTGCTGGAACATGAAATTTACGCATGTTCGACATCACTCTCAACGGTGAGAGAGCAGTAAATTCTCTGGACTTCATGTTATAATACACAATAATAAAAAATATATATAGATCTTTCATACAGTTCATTTCGAAGTGTTTTCCACGCTATAAAAGCGATAAAACTATATGTCAAGATTGCCATCTTGCGACGGAAAAAACATCGTTGTTCTTAGAAGAAAATACACTGAGAATCGAAAAACAGTAATAATCTCTGAAGTAATAATCTCTTTCGTTCATTTTCAACTTTTAATCTT
>NJRP01000316.1:68985-89062 GCA_003063835.1 Aphaenogaster floridana
CTCAAAAATTGTAAAATAATGCGTAATTGTAATATAAAATAGAATATATATGCGAAACAATAAATAGAGATTACACTATAAAAATATTAGAAAAAAATAAGAACTATTTGAAAATTAAAAAGAAAATATTGTTTTTTTTGTTAAAATATTGCACCGGAATCATTACTGATCTTTATCGTAATAGTTACTGTGAAATCCGTACTGATTACTGGAAGAATGTTTACTGTACCAGTACGTAATGGTTACTGTAAAAAAGACTAAAAGTTGAGAGCGAGCAAAAATACTATAATTGTTACGGTTTTTCAGCTCTCAGTGTAAGATTGGAAAAATAAAAATGAATCCGTGCATTTCAAGTAGTTAATAGTTCTGCCCATTCTGTGATCACTGATCACAGAATTCAGCATGATCATAATTTTGATTGGGAAGGCGTTGAAATTTTAGATCATGAGAGATATTATTATAAGCGTCTCATCTTTGAAGTTTTGCACATTAAACGACAACATAACGGTTTGAATTTACAGTCTGACACTGATTGTTTGCACCATGCATATCTTTCCGCTGTTAATAATTTATAATGTCTATCTTATCTTTATAATATTTATAATATCTGTATTTATTTATTTATATTTTTACATACGCTTTTGACCTATATCTATTTGTGCCGCCTCATTTTACCTCTGACCGTCACACAAATGTGACACGTTTTAATCGAAATTATTTTACGTCTACTTTCACTTTTTATATTTTTGACAATTGTTTTAATTCTGTGACTCTTTGTGAACCTTTGTAATGTGCTATAGCAATCTGCATTCTTCGTTATTATTAATTTTATATTCGACAATTGCCAATCTTCAAGTATGTTTTCTCCCTTTACATTTGATCTATTATCTTATATTCGTTGACCAAAAATTAAAATTAATTTACAGTTGAAACCATGTCCACACTGTATTCGCGCTCAGCAGCTCGCATAATTTGACATCTCCTTTGTGAGGGAGTTTTCGCCCCAGGGTCGGCACAATGTACTTTTGTACAATCAAGACATGCTGAAGATGGCTCGAAGGATGAGCCGAAACGTTCAATACATACATCTTTATTTAAATATTCAAGGATTTGTTTTTTAAGTTATTTTTGCGCACCAATTACCGCGCTTGACTCGTATTCGCCGCTTTATAATTATCTTTCTTTGTCAAGTAGTTAATTATGCCCTTAGGGAGGCTCGCGCGAATGGAGCTCGTTAAGATCTAATTTACCTTAAGATGCGTGTTTCGCGAGGCCGGACAAAGCTGCGTCTGCGTCTGCCCGTTGCTGTAATGGACCGAGATTTGCGAGCATCTCGATGGCGTTCTCTCGAGGGTGTTGCACTTCGTGTTGAGAGTCTCGGTGCTGGGATAGGAGACCGAGATCTTGATCTTCTCGCGCTTGACGGAGCTGCGGCTGCTTGAGTCCGGACTTCTCGAGTTGCCGTTGTTGCTGCCGTTGTGGACGCTACCGCGGCCACGGTGTATTCGTAAGGTCAGTCTTTGTTCGTCGAACCTGCATAAGAATAGGAAAATGCGTCGTGCTCTTGCGTAGACATTCTCTATTATGCCTGTCAGCAGCATAATAAAGCTTCCATAAAAAGGTTCTCTCTCTCTCTCTCTCTCTCTCTCTCGTGGTGAAGAAGCTCAACCGCAGACTCGTGAACGAAACGACTCGAGAGAACAAAGCGTGGAAAAATATTTTTGAATGCAGAAAATTTATTTGCAGCGTCATTTTTATTAAGAGCGAATGATAATAGAAAATTTGTCTTATATATGATATTAAAAATTTTATTGGTAATAATTAGCGTCGAACAAGATATGCTCGATTAAAGTAAAAAGGCAACACGTCGATTGCACAAAAAGGTGAAATACAAATAAAAATCGTGCGATAAAAATCGATTACGGGATTATAAAAGATAAATTCACCCAGTAACACGGAAGTTTCGGAAAAAAACACTGGCGCGGGGGTTTACCTGCTGCCAAGCATTTTCGAGGCTTTTGTTGTCCGAAAACCTTGATTAATGGCCCTCGTCGTGGAAACCGCGGCGTTGTAGATCCGCCAATAAAAAAATAGCATCACCAGCATCGGTATATAGAAGGAGCCTAGGGCGCTGCAACACAATGCGATTTCCCGTCACGCTGGTGATAATCGCGGTTCCCATTTCGCGATAACATATCGGACACTTTTGCGTATAGTCAACACGCAGTTCAACGCGGACCAGACTATCGCAAATATTAATTTGACTACCGGCTTTAACAACAGATAAGATGATCCGATCGAGTGACAAGAGTCACTGACAAGCACTCGAAATGCATCAGGCTGGAGTACGTTAACGATTTATCAGCTTATCAGCACCGTACGATGCGTAAGATCGATTTTGATTGACGCGCATAATAGGATATAACGACACAGAAATAAAAACTGTTATTACTGGCGTAACCTTATTTATAGTTTATGAACTTATGAATTTAATTCAAGAACTAATTTTGTACCTATGTCCTATCTGTCAAGTTCTAAATATAATTCTACGGTCTCTCAAGCGGCATATCCATTTTTAAAACGAGAATAAAATATGTCAGTGACACCACGTACGAAGAGGCGGATATGCTTCTATCTTTTAAAAATGTCAATTATATTTCTGTTTCAAAATTAAGGTAATCTTTAATTGACATCATTACATTGCTGCCCTCAAAATTATCTGTGATTTTTATATGTCACGTAAATTCTCTAGATTTTAGTACACGTTAAATATTAATACATGTAAAATTCAATTGTATAAATTATGTTATATATACGTTTAACATATCTAAATAAAAAACACGATATCTAGAACGCAGTTTTAATTCTGATTTATTTATTCCTGCAGCGTACGTTAAAATAAATTAATTTTACGCAGGTGGATTGAATAATATCCCTTTAATGCAGGAAAGGCGTTAAAAGGGCATTTCCTCGGCACATTTTGCCATTTTTACGGCACCTTGCTATTTCAGCGGACAACGGAAAACCCAATTTATCCCGATGTATAATGCAAAGAGAAAAGTATTCGTGTAATTTCTCGCTACTACGCGCCATAATCCAATATGTATGTAATGAGGGGCCGAGAGTCTCCTTGAGGGACTCACCTGTAAACGACGTAGCCGGCGTCATTGGTCAGCTCGCAGATCCATGGACACGGCTTCATCGGCACGAGTATAGTGGTGGTGTTGGACGGGCCGTATAGAGGAAACGTGTCATTGTACGTGGGATGCGACTGCGGAAACAGAGGAAGCGATTAAAAACGCATGCGGACAAAACGATCCGACTGGGGCCGATCGGACGACGATTGAAAATCGTCCCGAAATAGCAACACGAAGGCGGATTAGCCGTGGCTGGTACGCACCCGTTTGTCCTTCCAGCCCACTAGAGGCGGAAAACAGATAACGAAGCTCGAAACCCAAACGGTGGCCACCAGCAGTCTAGCCCTCTTCGTCGACATAAGCTGGATTTATGGAAACGAAAAAAAAGACGATTAACGAGGAAATGCGCGTCATTGCATACGCGATAATTGCATAGATAAGGAGATAATGCGATTAGTCGGTATATCGCGTTCCCTTTAGAAGAGGAAATTCATATTCCTTTATTTATATGTTCGTTGTCTTCAATTTTCGATTTTTCATTTTCCAACGCGTACAGGTATACATTTCTGTTATTTTATTGTCCTTTAGTTTTCTAAATTAAAATGCATTGACTCCGAAATTGAGCCAATTGCAAAATATTTCAGATAGCAAATAAAAATGTGAAATCGATGAAAATAATTCTAAGATCTTAGCCGTCTATAAAACTTCTTTCTAATTTCATTTCCTCTCGGTATATTTTGTTTTCCAAGTGCTACGCGGACTATTCCTATCAAACATTGAACTGAGTGGCCAAATTGACGCGTAACGCGCGTCTGATCTCCTTGAGATAATCGTTTTCATGAATGCTGAGTGGTACTTGCCTGAGGATAACTGACCGGCCTGGTCACCGCCAAGTACCTATCCAAGCTGATGGCGCATAAATTCAATATCGATGCCGTGCACATCCAAACATCGACCGCCAGCCACACGGAGCACCAGAGATTTCCGTATATCCAAACCTTTCGAGAGAAAGACGTGCAGAAGAGATACGTTCAACACAAAACGTCAACGGCACAGAATCTTCCGCTTTTTTTGACGCAAACGAAATGTTATTCTTTATTTAATTTCAAATATGACCAAATTCAAAATTGATTTTACTGTAGTACAGTTCACAAATACGGTTCCCTTCATTTTCCCCATTTTACTTAACGTGTGTGAAAAGCCGCTGAATTGTCGAATGTAATACATCTCGAGATTGAGGCAAAAATAACTATCGATACACCGTGTATTAAAATTTAAAATAGAGCGAAGCTTATCGCAGATAGGCAGACAGTTTATGCCTGTGATTGACAGCGATGCGTATCTCGTTATTCACAAAACCTAGCGGGCAGATAAGACGCGGGGCCGGCACGTGTCAATCGTCGGATCAATTCCCATTCAGGTCGACGTAGTGATTCACAATGTAATCACGTACAATGGAATCCCATGTACTGCATGCGGCATGCGCGCGACTCTACGTACGTTGCACGCACAACGCATTCGCATAATGACGAGCAATACAATGCGCGCATCTCTACGGGGCTACAACCACCTGTTCAGAATTGGTTTTGGCCAGCAGTGTTACGCGTGTTACCGATATCGGAATTCAGTAATTAACCTTCATTATTTACAGTCAGATTACTGTAGCTATGATTGCGCACGGTCACCGACAAATTGCAACTAAATCGATCTTCCGTTCCCGTTGGCCAATTTTTTAAATTTACTGTTACCGTTCGTTCTTTCTCCGCTGCGTTCTGCCATGATCTAATCGAATGAGGATTTCTAAAAATTTCATTTTCAACAGTATTTTCGGCTGATAATAATTGCAGTTCTTGAAAAAAAATTTTTTATCATTTTTTGAAAAAAAAAAAAAAAAAACGATTTTACTGATCAAACACAAAATGTCAAAATTGTATACAGTAATAACATCAAAAATAAAATTTGAAGATATCCGAAAATTGTGATAATAGCCTTCGTATTTTTATATTGGCAAATTCTGTCTAAGTTATTAAATAAAATCTTCAGCATGTGCTATTACTAAGTAATGGCAACTAAAAAGCAAAATTCTATTAATTACTCGTTACTATTTAAGCAATTTGCAGTCGTACAAATATATGTATAAATATATACAAACATATATACCTCTCTATAACGCGATAGCCCCGTTTTTATCTTCGTTCTCAAACTTGCCTGACAGCGCATTATTTAATTAAAGTCAATTTTATCTCATATAATTAGTAGGCAGCATATACAGATACGTTCTATCAACATACTCGGCATTCGAGGCACATTAATTAAACGATGTCCCGAGGCGTCTAATTTCGGAAAAATGACAAGAGAAAAATTAAATTAATATAACCGCCGCGACCGAAAATGGCATTTTTTATATTCATAATTGTTTAATATCATCGGTCTAATTCTTAATACTATTTGTTTAAAATACGTTGCCTGAAATAAGACGTTCAACCAACATATATTTGTTATTGCGAGAAATATCACCACATGCCTCGATGGTTGAATTGGTAGAACGCCCGCACGGATTGATCCAGGTTCGAATCCTGGTTGAGGTATTATTTTTCGCAATAAGTTCTTTACAGTTTTTTCGGAGAATGGGGGATGGGGGGATCTTATAGATGCTAGTGAGCATCAAAAATTATTAAATTGCTCGTCAATTTAATATGTGAATTAATTATTCCGGCTTCATGTAAGGACTGTGTTTCAAGACCGACGAATATGCGGCGCGCAGTTCACATGAGCAGAAATATTCACAAAAAATAATTATTAGACACCAAAAACCGCCGCGACCGAAAATGTCATTTTTCACATTCATAATTGTTTAAATTAATATAATATACACCTTGCTTTTTTATAATCCTTAATCTCTTTTTTGTTTCCGATTGTTTCTGATTGAGATTAATATAAACTAACTGAACACTCTAAGAATTCCAATATCTATATATATATATATATACTTTTACTTTTCAGTACTTCAATATCTATTTCTATTTTTTGTTTAACTGCGGAAAGAGAGGATCTGTGCATTACATTTTTAAGCAGACGATTTTTAACTGGCCTCCATTGCTCATTTCTTATTTAGCATCCAAGTATTGCTGTCTTACGGGCGCAGCGATCGATCGATACCTGGTTTTCGTCTACCGAATGAAGTTGTTTGAAGTACTTTTTTCCATTAAAATATATAAATTGCAAATATACATCATGTACAAATATACACCAATCGCAAATCTAAATCGGGGATGCTCGTTATTGCTTTTTCTTCTTCTCTTTGCGCTGAGAAGACGCGTTCTATGTCGCGCCACTCGACCGATTCCTCCGAAAGAAAAAGGCAAGGAGGAAGGAAGATCTTTTGGAGGAAGAGTCGTATCGTGATAAGTGCGCGATGAACTAACTCGCGCTATATCGTGTAAACTCCAGTTAAATGGAGCACCTCATTCTCGGCTCGAGCTAAGAGAGATTCACGCTGCTGTACTCCATCCACTGCCCACCGACCCATTTCCAGGTTCCCGGTGAACACTCGCACGCATACACACACGTGAATATCGCAGGCACGCGGAAATCCAGGCTGGAAGGACCGAAGGGAAAAGCCAACAAACTGTTGCATCCTCCCGTGAATCCCACTTAAACCGGTACGGCTCGTTCAGCGACTTCAGGATAAAATGTACCACCGTTCCACCGCACGTTTCTTCTCGCGATACTTTTTAATCGTATTAGAAAAAAAAATAAGACAAGACTCAAAGGGATAGCGCAACGAGTCCCTGAGAGATACGCCGAAGGAATTACCTCGTCGTAAGAAAAAGATGAGCGAGAAAGGAACGAGAAGGTTTTATGATTAACGATATTTTTCAAAGGAGAAAGAAAATCGTGGATTAGAAATACAATTTTTTCACGTATGATTTTTCACTTATTTTTGGTAAAAAATATTTCTTGTGTATAAAGATATTTTAATTATGACAATAGAAAATAATAGAAAATTTTTAGAAAGAATTGCTTTATACCACAAAAGATATGTCATATAATAATGTTGAATAAGAAATGGGAAATATTACCGCAGAGATCTAACGAATCGATGAATTATAGATAAAGATGAATAAAGATCTGCGCAAAAACAGAAGATCTGAGATAGATAACTATGATGTCCAAAAATGCGAAATAAAAATACGTATTTGTTAAACAGTTCTTAGATTGCAGTTCTTGAATTAAAATCAAAACAGCTTCAAATATCGGAGAGGCTGCGCTTCCAAATATTACGTTCGTGTACCTTTCAGAATAGTAAAGTAATATTTTCTAAACAATGCGCATCCCATTCGCCGTAAAATACACCTCGCTTGTGACAACAAGCGGATATTGCGTGAGACAGAATTCAGCGCTTTGTCCAAACTGTGAGGGTAAATCGATCCTGTCGAAAACCGTGCATTAGTGAGCGCCCAATGGATGAAATTTTGCTGGCAGGCAAATCGTTGTATCGATACGTCATAATGCCGTTGCGATTGATGCTATTGTGCTCGGCAGTTGTATGAAAAATGCACTATTGATTGCGACAAAGTGAATTCCGTCGATTCAAGATGCAACTCTAACAGAACAATATAAAGTGCAAAACATGACGCACTGATTTAATAAACCGCGATCGAATCTTTGTGATAAATGATTTTTAACGAACGGTTTTTTTTTTTTGCTGTTAATTACTTTTCATCCCTTTTTATTATTATTAGAAAAATAATATAACGTTTATATAGAAAGGAATATATATATAATAAATATAGAAATATATATACATATATAGGGTAACTCCGGTATATACGCCGCACCTAAGGAAAACTTTATTTATCAATTACTATTTACTATGTTTAAGGCAAATGAATTATACCAATAAAAACTTTATATTGTCTACTACTATAAAAAAATTAGAAATATGAAATATTTATTCTTTGTATTAAATAAAAAAACTTTTAGAAACCCTTGCATTTTTGCCATATATCTCA
The DNA here is from genome assembly GCA_003063835.1 of Aphaenogaster floridana. NCBI lineage: Eukaryota > Metazoa > Arthropoda > Insecta > Hymenoptera > Formicidae > Aphaenogaster > Aphaenogaster floridana. Next base: position 77,138 of record NJRP01000316.1, read on the forward strand.
TAGGGGTGGGATATATGACTATTCATGGGTAGGATATACGCCTTATAAAAAATTTACAAATAATGTTTATAAATAAGGCAATAAAATGATATACAATAACTTATAAATGTGTGTAAAAGGTTTATTAGAGTATAAGAATAATAAACAAATACGCGAAACATAATAATAATCTTGTATCTTTGCGGGCCTGATTGGTGGTTATAGACACCAATCAGGAAGTGGGAACAAGTTCGCGTCTCTACTTTTTAGGATTCTAAACTACAGACCGTTTGTACTACGGCATAAATCCCGCACGCTAAAAATGCCGTATATCCTAAATAGGTGGGATATACAAGATATCAAATTAAACAAAGAATACAAGAGCTATACACTTGTATTTTGCTGTATTTCATCCTTTACTATCCCTCTACACTTATGTATCATGAAATAACCATTAAGCCTTTTACATTCTTTACAGTAATCATTTTACGTAGGTTGTAATACATGATCGCGCTACTTAATACATTGAGAAATCGATTCAACTTACGATGGTTTTGTTAATATTAACAGTAAAGAACTGAAATCACAACACAATACTAATATGGCATAAAGGCACATAACAGAGTGGTTGCGAGCAAATTACCTTTACTCCTTCTATTTTTTCTGACTTCTGCGGCGTAAATCCCCGCGCGGTGTAAATACCGGAGTTACCCTATGTATATATATCCTTCACTATTTGTACTATCCTTATACTCTTCACTATGTGAAACTATTTATAATTTTTCGTCGAGCGTGGTCGTTAATTGAAGACTAATCCCCGTACATCGCATTCTTTAATTTCAACGTTATCTTAATTCTTTTTTTCACATTGATATCTATTCGTTATTCCACTGCCAATTAACGCATCGAAAAAAGATCTTACCTTGTAGACCTCCCAAGTCGCGCTGAACGGCAGGACGGCGACGCCAACCATCAGATCGGCGACCGCCAGGCTCACGATGAACATATTCGTCACGTTTCTCAGCTTGCTGGTACAATAGACGGCCAGAATGACCAGGACGTTACCTACCACCACCATGACATCGACGATCGCCAGGACGATTAGGGTAACGACGTTCCACAGGCTTGACCACTCGACGCCGTCGTACAAAGCAGCGCATGCGGTGGCGTTCAGCTCTCGCATTTTAATTAACTCTCGTGGTCCTCGGATACGCCCATGTGATCCTGTCGAAGGACTCCAGAGGATTTTGGGCACGGTGACGACGGCGCGAGGTGCGAACTCGATAGGACGCGCGAGGCATCTCGAGCCGTCATAACGGGATCAAAGTTCTTTCGCGTTAACACTTAAACGTAACGCGGCACTCAGAACGATTACGTAGACACTGTGATCTTTGCAGTTTTCACAAAACACCACAATCCTCTTGCACTATCAGAAATAATAACCGAAGACTTTATGACTGGCCGATCGATTCACTCGACGGCGGGACTAGAACCTGAAGAGGTCTGATGTTCACGGTGGTCCTTGAACCCGAGGGCAAACACGAGGGCAACCTTCCTTCGTGTATTTAATCTATCGACTAGTTATGTTTGATTTCTTCATTAACTATTTTTCGATTAATTTATCTCTTATGCGAATGTCGCCAAGACGTTACGTTATGCAACTATATATTGTGCAACTTTATTTCGCGATCAAAAAGTTCGATATTACACAGAATGGAGACAGGAATTACAGTTCGTTTCTGAATTATTCTCAAGTCTGTCACTAGACTTTGTTAAAATAAATAATGATCCAATTTGTCGAATAAATTACACTCGCTTCTGCTACGTCGATGTAGTGTTAATTGTTACACACAGTTTTTTATCCTTTTTCGTTTATCAGAAACTATTTGTAATTTTTCGTCGAGCGCGGTCGTTAATTGAGGACCAATTCCCGTGAATTTCCGTCAATATTCCCCACGATTATGGTCGGATGAGTTCGTTAATGCGCACGTCACGTACGCTCGCCGATACACTTGATCATGCACTGGCCGATAGTCAATCCGGCGCTTTAGTTTCGTGGTCGCAAACACGATCGCAAAACGTTATCCCCGGATAATCGATAACACTCGCTTTCTCTCCGCGTAAGCTCACAGTCGCTCGCGTTGCACTTCGGATGTCGTCTAACGTAACGACGTTGTTTTAGGCAGCGCCCGGGGTATCGAATTTAGCGGGCTACGATCTAGTTTGCGTTTCGAATGTCTGCGGCTCACTTGTCGTCACCGTTTCCATTTCCGCCCTTCGTCGCGAATTTCCAGCGCGCGATCTACGGCGACGCGACGCGACGTCAGCCGATCGCGTCTTTACTCGCGGCTTTAACGTGAAATTCCTCGATTCTTCCCGAAACGTTTAATTATCTTCCTTGTTCCGTATTCTACACGGCTCTCTCTTCGCTATACTCGATACTGTTCGATCGAATGAAACGCGCAATTCTACAAATGTGATACTTTAACACTATCTCGCGCGGCAACAGTTCCGCTGACGCCAACGCGCGGGAGGTCAAAGCTTTGACGAAAAGCCATTACGATGAAATCGCCCTAATCGTCCATCAATGTCATCGAGCTCCGTATTGTCATATGCTCCACGTGCCGCAGATCCATTAGCGTTTCCCTAAAAAAAAAAAAAAAAACAGGCGGCGATACGGGGAGGGAAACGCGTAGCATGACGACGCGCTGACACTGCTCGCTTGATCGTCGTCGGTTTCCCTTCTTCGATCGTCGTTGCAGTACATGCTTCGCCTCTTTTCTATCTCTCTCTCCCTCTCTCTTTTTTTCCCCTCGCCGCGAATATATCGGAATCTGCAGCGGCCTGCAACCTCTCGTCCGGAGACCGCTTTAGCCACGCTATTCTGCTTCGACTGCACTTTTCACTCTCCCGCACAAACCACCCACGACGATCACGTACCTACCCCGTAACCCACCGACCCCTCCACCCCCGTCTTCGACTTCGTCCACCCCCGCGAGAGGTGCTCCTCCCGTTACCAAATCGAATCCGACGGAAGTTTTCCGTCGCTCGTTCCGCTCGAGAGATCGACGTTATCCCGACAGGAATTGAAAACAGCGTCGTGTCGCCTCTATTAGGCGCGATCGTCGACTGGCGTTTACTGCAAATTTTACCGGGGTCGAAACGAATTCGTTGAGTGCTCCCTTTCCCTCGATCTCATCCCGCTTCCCGATTCCTTAGTTCGATAAAACGTGACCTGGTGTTTCCAGGAAGATGGTGGGCGAATCTTCCTGGAATAAATCGATGATTTCGAGAAGTCCTAATCGCCCACGATACTTCCGCTTATGTAAATGTACAAACGAACTCTCTTGAAGGGTGTACGAAGCTTTCTCGCATAAAGAATTTTAGAAACGAAAGATATCTCGCTTCTTTCGGAGATTGACGCGCCACGTTTCTCTCGGCTTTAATATAATATCAAGTTCCGGGATTTTCCGATTCTAACGAACGTTCCGAAGAAAAGCTAAAAGTTCGCAATGTACCGTCGTTAAATCAATTCCCAGCTTGCCGAAGAAGATACGTTCTTCTTATTGGCGTCTTCGAAAAGGAACGCTTTGAACTTTCACATTTGAACACGCACGATCGAATGATTCTGCACGTACAGATTACGGTCGCGATCCCTACGTGATCTCGCGAATAAAAATTATTTTTCTCTTAAATTTCGCTCCTCTCGACGTTGAGCGATACCGGATCAGCGATTCCTGTTGCTCGCTTTGCAGACGAGAGTACTTTTCCCACTCGACCCAACGACGAATATTTCACGATCTTTCGTCGAATGAAAATCCCTATTTCCCAACTACCGACTCTTCGTGCCGAGAGAATCTCCATTACGACGAGCGTATAAACGGCCGCTCGTTAAGACGAAAAAATCGGATTACTCCCGTCTCGTTCCATATCTGACGACTTCGAGGGTAGTGAAAGAGAGAAAGAGAAAGGTAGAGTTAAAATTATTTCTCTTTTCTTACCACACTTCGATTAAGTTTCCTCAATTCTCGTTTCCGCGTTTTGCGCTTCACCTCGCGCGAGAGATTCTCGCCTATATCGACTTTGGTTCCTTAATAATTCGTCGTGACAGAATGGATACTCGGCAGAATGTATGTCCACCTGACAATCAGGCGTTCCTATTGACGATTCCGTCCCGTTCCAATGCAAATCAGGATTTTTTTCTATTTGTTCTTTGCGTTGGTTTCCTCGTCGTCGTCTTCGGGCGATCGTACCGGCGAGTGGAGGTAAAGGGCGGAGAGTCCGAGCGTGTATATGTTGCCTTTAACAAACGGCGCCGTGGGACGTGCGTTCGTGCCCTAAGTCACAAAATCTCGATTCAGAATGCCTTACGCGCGCTCGTCCCTCAGGATTACACTCCTGGCGCAATGAATTTACCGTTACGTGGCCGGCCGGAAATTGCAACCTTCTCTCCCCGACACTCTTCTCGCGCCCCCTTTTCGCAAACTTCCATTCACCGCTTCAGCGGTTACGCGGCGGAGAAGGGTAAACGAAACGGTGGCTGACTTTTCGGCGACTTCCTGGAAGTGCGATCACGTTCCCGCCTCGAATGGCGAGAACGGTGAATTTTTGGGGCAGCTTCTCGCGATCTCCTCACGGTCGTTTGTCGACGTGTCGGAAATGCAGGGCGTCGGGTCGATCGATACTCGGAGATACTGAAAATTCCCAGGGCGTAGATTCCGCGTAAATCAGTTTCGCTAAACGACTTCGCACGTCTCGCCCTTTCGACGATCCTTCGCCCACTCTTTTTTCGGACGTGGGTGGGTGGTTTTATTCGCTGTCAGGGACTCTCACGCTATCGAGTCGTATCTTCCGCGGTAGTTTCCGGCAAAACAAACCGGCGAAAATTGTACTTCTCTTCCCGATCTCTCTACCGAAGGAGAAGATCGCGGAACTTGGAGTCGTTTGACAGGCTTCGGAATTTCCTTACTTTTTCCGCGCTTTTTCTTTCCGACTGTTTTCCTCCTTCTGCGACAATTTTCACAAATGACGCGTTCTCTACTTGTCGAGCGCGACGATGGATTTTGCTACGAATAATTTTTCACGTTCAACGACGTTTCTCGCGCGCTTCCTTAACTCCTCCGTTTTCGCCGCTCATCGATTTCCGCTGGATTATACGTTTTCCTCGAAATCGAATAAAATCTCGTCTCGAATGGTTTGTTGATGATGGCTCGCCTCGTTCGCACCTTCTAATTCGAGTTCGTGGAAGTAGCCGATTGAATCTTTAATTCGACCGTCTGAATTCCCGCTCGGATATTCGAAGCTAATCCCGCTATGTCGATCGTTAGAAATTTCAACTCTTTTTTTCTCGAGAGTCAGAGCCAATATCTTCCTTCTCAATCTTTTTCTTTTCTTTACGCGGTCAATTAAGATGTCCGATGAACCACCAATTATTTTCCCTTGCACTCTTCGCGAAGAAGAAAAGGCGCTAAAACGCTACATGAATTTTCAATTATCTCTCTTCTCGGACTCTTCGTCATTCTCGCGGGTTTTCTTTAATTACATCGCTTCTACGCGGGGATCTGATATGCCGAATGAATTTCCAACGATCCCCCTTGGTTTGGTCGCAATTTATTCCTCGAGTTGCACAAAACGCCGGATGAATTTTCGATGAGTTTACCGCTACCGTCGCTCTCCCGTATTGCGGAAGTCCGGCTGTTATACCTTCTCTCGACAAGAATCCGTATATAATAACTACCACTATACTATCATTACGATACTTAATCAGCACTTTGTAAAAGCGCCAATTAAAAAATAACCGACGAGCTTTTAATTAAGCAAATTTCCCAAAGCACGATATTCACCCGTAGTTTTACTTCGCAATTTCTGTTCTAATTTCGCCGAAATATCTTCGAAATATTCCTCTCTCATATGCGTCGAAAAATCGAGCGCCCCTTCCGGAAATTCAGTTTAAATAATCGCAAGAAAATCGCGTTAATTACCGCCGGCTTTCGGATCTTAAGTGGCTGAATTTTCGGCAGCCTCTATTTTAATCACTGCGGGGATATATATATATATATCTCTCTCCACACTAAAACACTGAATAAAAATGCCTCTTCCCTTCTATTCCTCCGATGCGCTGAACCTCAGTCGAATCATCTGCTCGAATTCGTTTTTACCTTTTCACATTTCGATTCCCATTCGGTCCTTACCCGATTCTCTCTTCTTTAATTGCCCTTTCCTCAATTTTTCCGCAACTCGATTTTCCTCCCTTTCAATCCAAACATTTAAAATGCTTGCTCGCTCGCGAATAATAACTCTTCCCTTTCCCTCTCCCCTTCCGCTTTCTTTTCTGATATTTCCTTTCGATTGCCTGCACTTTTTAATTGTTACTCTTCCTCTATTATTATCCTGCTATCTGGATATCACAAAGCACCTCAAAGTTCCGCGAGCCTTTTCGATCTCATTGAAACACCAAGTAGCTTTATAACGACGACGACGACGTGACGATCTCTTTTCGCCGATGCAGCGAAATAATTTTAGTCCGGTCCGACTATCCTTGAGTGCCACTCAAACTTCCCCAATGCCGGCGATCCTCTTCAGGGTTCGGCAAGCCTTCAAGTAGTGCTTCGTTTTTTCCACTTGGCGCGACTATCGCAAATCTCGACCAAATCCTCGCACGAATGCCTCGCGAGAGGTCTTTTTAATTATTAATCGTGAACCGCAACGCACCAAGTTCGTCCGATGAACGTGTCTGCGGTGTAAGGGGGACTGTGTTTTGCTCGCGTTGCTTTCGCGACGCGCATGATCGTTACCCGACGATGCGGTACCGAGCTTCGCGTGTGCATCTTGCCGGCTCCATGAAGATAATTCTCGTCGTCGTTTGTATGCAACCGACACGCTCTACGACGACGCTAATAAACGCGAACGCGAGGGGAAACAACGAGCGCTCCCACAACGCGCGCCTTCGCGAAGACGAGGGATCCTTAATTATTCTTCGGTAGGATGATTGATCTTATAGAGTTACAGGCAACACTTAGATCGTAATTAACGTTTACACGTAACGATGTGATGTTTACCGATTTTATATACATATATGATCAGTCCGATCGGGTGACGCCACTACTTACGTCGCAGGGCGATGTTCCAGGCTCACGTGCTTCTCGGTGATGTCACTGAGCAGTCTATCTTGGTCAGTCTTAGCGATTTTCACGCGTCAAGCCTCTGGAGTCGGGGTCTAGGAGTAAAAATCACAGCCAGTAAAGTGAAATTACGCTCGTCGATCATTGCCGCGATGGCGATCAGTCTCATGTACTCTCGTATGTATGTGCGTTTCTATTCTTCTATCGCTCCGAATACTCTCGGGTACGTTAAGTTATCTTCCAGCACCTGGCGCACTGTCTGTATCTGAGCAATCTGAACAGCGCCGCCTTTTTGATGCGTTTCGATCGCATTATTTCGCCCGATCGACCCTGGCTTGACGACGGAGATCCTCTCGAGGTAATGCGCGTAATGCATCTCACGGGCACGCACTTCTCGATGATTTATTCCGTCCTCGCGTTCATTCCGCCCACCGAACGACGTCTGCAAAAGAAAGCACGAGAAAAATCCCGTTGTTACTGCGGTAAGGGCTGACTATCAGTTGGCGACGACTGCAATCGATGTGGCAGTTTAATCCCGAAGAAAAACGATGACGAGACTGAACTTGCAGGAAAATATTCAATTGTTGTACGCAACTACGTTTCCTTCACATTTAACGAAATAAATTCAGCAAGAAAGAGAATCTCTTCGCATTTAACAAAATAAATTTTGCCAAAAAGAGGATTTCTTGTCTTTTCCTCGTTCTCTAAGTCTTCTATAATAAAATAATCATTAAGTATAATTGTAGCCACAATAATTACATTTCTTTAAACTTTCAGAGAACTGATTCTGAAGATTAACATATCAATGATATCTCTTTCCCTTCTTAAAGATGGATGGAGAATTTTCCTTTCGCCTCCTTTTATATACGCAAATAGGTAAAATTAATTAATATTTAATATAATTATTAAATTATTTCAACATGCTTTGTATATAATTCTGCAAATTATCCTCTACGACCGCTTTTACTCTGCAATCCAATATCACTTAAATTCTAATATTGCTACGTGTGACTTTCGAATCTGCTGGAATTCTAAATTTGATAGCTGTATGCTACCAAACGGATCGGATGTACGAGAAGCGGAACGGTGTGCGCGAAACCGATAGGGAATTTGGTTCAAAGACTAGATGGAATTGAACGTAGATGAATGGACAAGCCCGGGCGAGCAAAAAGGAAGGCCGAGGGATTTGACAACGGCCACTCAAATACGAAATATACTCGAGTTGGTAGATCCTGGGAACGAAGGTCATCGATCTATTTCCGTTCTGCGCCGTTACGCGCGTGTCCCCTCCTCCGAGAATCTCGATTCACGCAATGCAAATGACTTCCCTCTCGAGAATATTTGTCGAAATCGTAGGTGTTACAGATGTGACAAAAATTAACCAAAAAAAAAACACAAATATATATCACCGATAACGAATGTTTTTAATCGTAAATCGTGAACGGCGTAAATTTTTTACGACATTTTTAGTTTTATCGTAATTACACGTCAACCTTTGGCTTTATACCTATTTAATTGCACGCATAAAAACAAAATATTATACACACAGCATATGCATACATATTTGTGCATTTAAATATTTTGTAACTCTGCTGGCATAAGCAAACTGTAATCATTTGTAATGTTGCGTAATAAAATATAGTACTAGTAAAATAAAATATATTTCTCTATATTGCGTATGATGAAACGAGGTACATCTATATTGTAATATACGTCTTCCTGTCATCGTCTTATTTATAAGTAGGTTACAGATATAGATAGCCCTGGCTTCTTTTTCATTCTTTTTCTAATTGCGATTGGTGTGCACCTGGTGCATCTGAGCGAAACGCCCGCTCGATAGGAACGTTTGACGTAATCCATTGGAAATTCTCAGAAGTGGAATACGACGAGAAATGTATATATTTTTAATAACTACAAATATAACGACAGTCAAATATGCATTCTTATACTAGAGTGTACATATAAATATTTGCGAATTTTTATATCTACATTTTACATTATATATAAGAGAGATAATCTTTTTCAAACTTTATTACCATCTTCAATATGTTTGTACGCAGATATTTGGCCAGCACCGTACTTCAAATGAAAAACATTCCTTTATTAGTATCCTTTGGCATTCTTTTCAGATGTATTAAAGAATATTGTTCACGAAAGTTGCACAAAGAAAATTAATTCTCGCTGTTAATTTATGACTTTTTTCCACTGCCCGTCCGTAAAATTGGCTTCTTCTGAATGCTTTATTACTTCGAGCCATTTATATTTCACTATGCATACTGCATGTTTACATAGATATTTATTTTTCATATTTCTTGTATCTTTAACTCTCGGAAGACGTATCCTTTGGAGGACTGTGGCTGAGTCATTCTTGACCAGTACTTTAGTCAAAAAGTCGCTCCGCGTATAAATACAATAGTACACAACAATACAATAATATTATATTATTTAAAAAAGGGAAAAAATCAGCAGTGTTTTTAAGTCTCATTTTTGATATTCTTGCGATATAAAGATGATGTATGAATAATTTTCGAAAATTAACGAATATCGGACCTCGAGTGACCAGTCACCGCTATAGCCAAGCCTAATCCCATAATATGTTCTTAAAAATATCAAGTTTCAAATTTCTACATCTATTTTCTTCCAATGCCATTGTTACTTATATTTTATCCTGATTTCATATAGCAGTGCTCATTAATTGCAAGTTATAAAGGAGCTCGAGACCGCTATCTCTATTTCATTATATCTATCGGTATTACAAAACAGTGTCGCATACAATGCGTTAAGTGCACGGCTATTTGCCCTTTTGTTACTCGTGCACGAGATATACCTACTTTCACGAGTATGGCAAAGGGATTACGTGCGAGAAATATCAAACGATAGACAGAAGACACGAGAGAATAGAACGAGATGTTCACGCTATAACGGGCATATACGTATGTTTGCAGCCGGGCGAAATGGTGAAACGCGAAGATATGGCATCGAAATACCGAGGTAGTAGTCGACTTGCAGTCAGTAGGGAAATTTCGTCTATTAATTAACTTTTGGCTCTTTGTTCTCGTGGAAATACGCATAAAGGATGCGTAAATATGCGTTATATATGTTATTTCCCCTCACCCAATCCTGTCGTTGTATAGCTTTCATTTCCGCTCTGTGTACTACAAACATCCACGAAACTTCGCTTATATTTTAAGACTATTATTTACTTTATACTCAACTGTATTAAATTTAAAATATTAAATTTTAAAATATCAAAATATTTTAAAATATTAAACAATGAAGTTTATTTTCAACGTACAAAATCCATTAACACAAGTCTTTTTTCAGCATATGGCGTGTTATTCGTAAAATATTTAAACGTGGTACATTTTAAGCAAACGAATAATCCACTTCCCCGAAATGGTAATAAAGAGAATTCCGTAATTCACACATGCGATATAGAGGAAAAAGTATTCGGATAAACATATGAATTTTAGTGGCAGAGAGAATATCTATGGTCTATGAGGAGCTTTACAGAGCAGACGTGTACACGTTCATCGCGTATTCATGCATATCGGCCTGTAAAAAGACCGGCCCTTTATGAGAAGAGGCGCACGCGAATGAGGACGGTTATAGGCGTGTGCACGGCGCGGCGTGTCTTTAGTGTGTATGTACTAGTACATGGATTTTTTTCACCCGTTTTTATATTTGCAGAAGTTCAAAGCGTTAAGAAAAGCGTCTTTATAATCAAAGATAAAAACGCAAGAAGAAAGAAAAGAAGCATATTGCGGGGAACTCAGTCTATTGCAATCATACGTAGCTGTTTATAATAATTAATAACACAGTTTCTGCTTATGATAATTAATAATGCAGCTGTTTTCCGTAAATTGTATAATGCGCCAGCTGCGCCGTTTATTTAATAAATACTTTATTAAACATCTAAACATCTAGTCGGATCTTCTTGTTAAAACATAAGCCACGCGATACATTATCTATCTTCGTATAATTTATGGATATGCGAATTACGAAAGACACCAATTATTTATCGACGAGTGATCCATGAAAAATACAAGCGATTCAATTTTCATAATTAAAACTAACTCAAACTGTCCCTAACTCCGAGAGCAATTTCTCGAGATTGACTTTTAATCGGCACGTGACATAACTCCTCATTGGAGTCATGACGGCGCCAAACTAGCGCCGAGACCATTTAACGAGCCCGAAAACTTTAAATTGCTACATCCATCGGCTAAAAGTTCCGGAGCCGTTACCCTGCCGCGCCGAGTATCTTTGCATTCATTTCATCGGCGTACATAAATTTCCCTTCGTATCTTTCCGTAAGATTCGCTTTCTCGATCTGGCATAAATTCCGCGCGGCTTCGATATTGGGATCGGGGTGGCGAATCTCTTTCTTTTTCCCCGTCCTTAGTCCGAGGAAAGTTTGTTCTCCCGAAGAAGCATAAGTCGCGCGAAATTACACTTCGATGATTAATAATGGAAATCAAGCTCGGAAAATCCTAACGTGCATCGGCGCGCAAAGAACAATAAACGTACGCGGCAGAAATCAATATCGAGGTCGGAGGATGACTGACGGGTATGCTTCTCAAAAAAATATTTCGAAATACGCCGCATTCTTGAGAGCTCCGATGCGAAATATCAGCATGCGTACGTCAATATGCTTCAACGTAGTTTTCGCGAGCGTAGCTGCGTTTGAGAGAATTTCCCAGATTATCTCCGTCGAAAATCAGTTCTAATAAAGGATTAACGCAAAACGATGCATAAATCTTTCATCTCACTCATATAATATTTCTTGTATATTTAGTATATATATATATATATATATGCAGTA
>NJRP01000316.1:91981-117626 GCA_003063835.1 Aphaenogaster floridana
CCTAATTTGCACACTTTTTTATTAATGATTAACTTTTATGAGATACATAATTAAATTTCTTTCATGAGATATCTCATTATTTCTGCATATTGTACATCATATTAGTCAAACTTATAAAAAAAAAAAATAAGAAGAAGAAGTAACACGTACTTAAGCATCGTGCGATAATGGAACACAGGCAAAATAATGGGATTCGAATAATGGAATTCAAACGGACTGCAATTAGCTGACAAGTAAAAGAAGAATGCCGTTTAATCGCAACGAAAAAAGAAACAGCATGAAAAAAAAGAATTATAAGATTCTGTAAGGTGATTATTGAAGTCGCAAGAATGGCGGTCTTCATTACGGACGGCATGATGGATTGAATCAAAATGCATCGAGTGCAATCACGGTGCGTCGAGGCATGATGATTCGTGTAGTAAGCAGAACATAATTACTGCACGATTGACAGAATAATTAATTCGAAGACCTAACTGTTTCATCGAATATCATGATGATGTTCGACGATTAAGCAACAAGCAGCGATAATTATCTCGCTGGCGCTGTGCAAAGCGAAAATATCTCACTCCGTTGTCTGAAAACTTGTTTCTCGTTGCACAAGTTTCACTAAATAATTCGCGATGATTATGTAAAAGATTTGAGAAATTGTGATAAATTAATAACGCGCATGGTAACATCGCGTTAATTTCACGGTGGTATAGCTTAAATCACGGACCTGTCAACAAATGGTGCCCGGGATGGCAGTTTAATTAGTATACAAAGCACGCAGTTAGAGAGAAGTTATTACTCTCGATCTGTATCGTCGCGGTATTATTACCATCTTTACGAATTTAGCGTTAAACTTTCGCCGTCCGATTTTCTCGCGAATATGTGGCGGGATATATCGCCCGCATAATTGTTATTGAACAAGTCGCATTATGCTGTAACGGGGCGACATAGTTCAGTAATTATAGTTTGCTCCACTTATAGACATTACCTTGTTGGTGCATTATTAAACGGCTTAGAAACACGTCCACCGAACTTTAACGTATCATTCGCATATCGCAATATGCAAACATTGGCATATCCAATTTCGTTTCGCGGATAGCCACAGCTAATTATCACTCGAATACTCCGAATACTGACACAATAATAATCAATCGCCCGTTAATTAGAAAATTAATACAGGGATTAATATACCCGGCATCGAGATTATTTACCATTTTTCTCGCCATTTCATATAACGTGGCCGTAGAAGATCGCTATCATTTAAAATTATAATTTAACATTATCATAGCAAACGAAAAGAGACAGAGAGACTCAGGTGTGAAATAATTAAAAAATTATTGAAATAAAAGCCTTAATGCTTAATAATTTTCAACATTAAATTGTTTTACTAAATTAATAAACAATGAAAACATGTAGTATATTATATAAACACACAATACCTTTTTTTATGATGAAACATGATATCTCATTAAATCACAAATTAAATTTTATAACAGTAATAATGTACAATGTTAACAAATAGTTAGACCGCCAGTAATATTCAAATAATAAATTCAAATTTCGTCGACAACAACTGGCCAACCGTATATTTCAAATTAAAAATGGTACATACGATGTTTCGACCCTAGGTTTTGGATCCTTTTCAAGTGCACTATAATAACAAACATATTCAGTCATACATAGTGATATAGAGATAAAAAGATGTACAAATAAAAATTTAGAAAATTAAAGGAGCGTTACCTAATACAAATAAATTATTATTTCTTCAATTGACAAGAACATCCATTATATATGTAAAATTTTTTCAGAAACAAACATATTAGGCAACAATAATTTAAACGACACGACTGGCAGATTTATTGTAAACTTTTACGACGTCTCGGCCATGGTTTGTGGCCCTTTTCAAGTAATTAATACATATGTATGTATTAATATATGTATAATACATATAAGCGAAAACGCCAAATCGGGGTATCGTTTTGGATTCGACTATCGCGGATCTTTTTGCAATTCACTCAGCTTATACTCCACGTTAAAAAATAAATCCCCAAATTTTTTCAGATTTTTTTCTCAACTATTTTTGCTACAATCCTATGGGGTATTTTAGAGGTTTTTTGTTTTAGTGTTTTTTAATTCATTTTTTTAGTACTTTGCTGCGCTTAAAAAATTCTTTGAAAAATGGTTTTTCATGTTAAAAAACTCAGCTTTTCGAAAAAAATATTGATTTTTCATTTAAGATTATTTAAAGTCATTAAAATTAAGTTTAAAGTCTAAAAAGCTGTTTTTTACCGTTGCCCAAATTTTGAGAACTTTTTCGATATTTTTTTCGGAAAACTGAGAAAATTTTACATAAAATATGTGAAATTCAAGTTGGGATCTCTGTAAAAACTCGTGAAATAAATAAAAAAGTAAAAATTTTGAATAAATGAATGGACTCTCATATGACTGAATTTTCACTTTTTTATTTATTTCACGAGTTTTTACAGAGATCCCAACTTGAATTTTACATATTTTATGTAAAATTTTCTCAGCTTTCCGAAAATATATGGAAAAAATCCTCAAAATTTGGGCAACGGCAAAAAAACAGCTTTTTAGACTTTAAACTTAATTTTAATGGCTTTAAATAATCTTAAATAAAAAATCAATATTTTTTTCGAAAAGCTGAGTTTTTTTTACATGAAAAACCATTTTTCAAAGAATTTTTTAAGCGCAGCAAAGTACTGAAAAAAATGAATTAAGAAACACTAAAACAAAAAACCTCTAAAATACCCCATTGGATTGTACCAAAAATAGTTGAGAAAAAAATCTGAAAAAATTTGGGGATTTATTTTTCAACGTGGAGTATAAGCTGAGTGAATTGCAAAAAGATCCGCGATAGTCGAATCCAAAACAATACCCCAATTTGGCGTTTTCGCTCATATATATTAATTAACATATATATTAATACTTATTAATACGTATATATTAATACTTATGTATTAATTACTTGAAAAGGGCCACAAACCATGGCCGAAACGTCGTAAAAGTTTACAATAAATCTGTCAGTCGTGTCGTTTAAATTATTGTTGTTTATTAATCACTGGCGAATCTAAAAATCCTCCTGTGTTTATATTAGGCTAAAATAAAACAAATTTATATAAGGATTATTTTTATAAAAATACAATAAAAATAATAAGTCAATTTTTCTATAAAAATTATTTTTCAAACATTCAATAGTTAAGGAAAAATTTAATTTCTAAGTAATAAATACCACTCTATATTAAAGTAATAAGAAGAAAGGAGCGCTTACTTGTCATGTATGTCAATCGTACGTTTTTAAGAATCAAAATTGTATAAAAGAGATCTTTAATATAAACTTGTGATAAATTAAAGGTAAAATGTAAAACATAAAATCCAAAATGTAAAATAAAAGTTAGTGCCGAATTTCTGATGTGTGCACATGTCGAAAGCCACAAAGAAACTGATCAAATAAACAGTCATATTACAATAATATCAAACATTTGAAGAGTAAAAGGTTAAATTAATAACATATAAATATGAATATAGATCGCTAATTTTAAACTAACGAAATCAATCTGTCATAAATTGAGTTTAAATACACACATCAGAAATTCGGCACTAACTTTTATTTTACATTTTGGATTTTATGTTTTACATTTTACCTTTTAATTTATCACAAGTTTATATTAAGGATCTCTTTTATACAATTTTGATTCTTAAAAACATACGATTGACATACATACCAAGTAAGCGCTCCTTTCTTCTTATTACTTTAATATAGAGTGGCATTTATTAGAAATTGATTAAATTTCTCCTTAACTATTAAATGTTTAAAAAATAATTTTTATAGAAAAATTGACTTATTATTTTAATGCATTTTTATAAAAATAATCCTTCTTACATAAATTTGTTTTATTTTAGCCTATATGTTTGTTTCTGAAAAAATTTTACATATATAATGGATGTTCTTGTCAATTGAGGAAATAATAATTTATTTGTATTAGGTAACGCTCCTTTAATTTTCTAAATTTTTATTTGTACATCTTTTTATCTCTATATCACTATGTATGACTGAATATGTTTGTTATTATAGTGCACTTGAAAAGGACCCAAAACCTATAGGGTCGAAACGTCGTATATACCGTTTTTAATTTGAAATATACGGTTGGCCAGTTGTTGTCGACGAAATTTGAATTTATAGTAATAATGTAATTACACACGAACAATACAAATTAAATATAATTTTTCAAATAAAGGAGTACATCTATACTAAAATTAAGGATAAAATTTAATAAAAACGAAATTTAAGGGGGCATATATCTTTCTGGGGTTAGAAAAATCGATTGAAATGAAAGAAATGTGTGTATGTCTAAAACCGGCGTCACAAAAACTGTCCAAAAGAACACATTTATCAATATTCCCCTTATCCAGAGTTCATTATATTCCATTTTCTAACAACTCCGTTCTCTAACTCTGAATGTATCGAGTTATACCGCGCGGGAAGTTCATCCTTCTCGAATTCCGGGTGCAAACTCTTTCACAGATCCGATTCCGCTTTCTGATCCGCGGCTAGCAAAGTTATTCTCGAAACTTCGTCCCGGAAGGTAGCGTTCCGGGCGTATGGCACTCTCTTTCGTTTTCCATGATAATCAAGTCTATTAACGAGATTTTCGCGAGATCGAGAAATCGCGATTTTCGGGAAATCTATTTCGTGCGTCGTGTTTTATCGTGGAAGTAATCCTAGACGAGAAATTGCCAATCGCATAAAAATTCCCGAAATCGCTCTTTTCGCATTTCTCCGGTGGCAATTCTTAGAACTCAGAAACTTTGCGAATAAAATATCGTACTGCTAACATTAAACTGTTATAAAATATATATGGAAATACTTTTAGGTCTGCGATTCTCGTATTTGTATTGTAAAAAGAATTAAGTCAATATCAATATATCTGTATATTTATGTAATTGTATATATTATCTCTTTTTTCTCTTTTTCTTTTCACAATTCTCAATTCACAAATCACAAATTTTATTTGGGAAAAGAATAAAACAAAAGTTATATTAAGAATGTATAAGATAGACTTGATTAACTTCTCTCACGATTCACGCAAACTGCGGAACAATCGATGAGAAGAGGTACGTAACCGTGTACTCTTAATTTACGCAAACTTGCTCAATTTACGTAAACTTCCATCTATTATAAGCGAATCCCATTTCACTCTCCTGTCTGTCCCTACTTCGATCAAGCAGAGAGGGCTTAATGCCTCTAATACCCTTCATGTAAGGCTGAGATAATGAAGGATACATGCTACAACGTTATATGTTATATATTATAGCTATCACTTGTTGCGTTAATAAAATGTAAAATGTTTCATATTTCTGTTTTTTGCTTTATCACGTCAATATTCGACAAAATATTAATAAGAAGTATATATATATATTTTTTTATTTATTTATATTTATACATGTAGAGAAAGAGAGAGAGAGAGAGAGATGTGTTGCAAAAAAATCATTTTTGTTTCTTGAAAAAGCATGTTTTTGTTTTGCGAAAATTAAGTCGATATATAGAAAATAAAACAAACTTTTCAAATGATATATATATATATTTATATATGAAATATAAATATAAATATTCGAAGACTGTATCGAAAACGAGTGTATGCTTTTTGATAAGAACCAGTCGATTGTTTACCACGGCAGCGAATATTATTTTGTCATATCGTTATATTTATGTAACTCTCTAGAATTTTCACAAATGCGCAGCATAATCCTTGGATTTCGTCCCGTGACCTTTTCGCGTTTCCACAGCACTCCCGGCAATAGATCTCTTCCCACGCGATTCTCGACATCTGGATCTTCTTTATCCTTCGTTAACCATATTATAAAGCAAGTAGAGGATTCGCTTTCCTTATCTTCGTACAGTTATACGTTCGCCGCCTAAATTGCTCGTTAGCTTAACCGCTTTTCTACGTCCTCCACTAGATTTCCGCTAGGATTTTATTGAAATTCTCTCTCTCTCTCTCTCTCTCTCTCTCTCTCTCTCCTTCCCCCCTCTCTCTCTTGCGCGCAAAATGGATGCTCTCAAATCCGAACTTCCAGATCCGGGATGCTTATTAAGAATCATAGCCCGTCGAAATCCATAACGAAGCCGATCTCAGCTAAGTAGGTAAATGAAGATATAACCGGGATGTACATATCTCCGAGCAAACGAGGTTGACGGTTTGAAACAAGATAAATACCTACAGCACGAAGCGATATTTACCCATAACGAGCTTCGGACCCCGTGATTTCTGCAAGTCTGCATTTCCCCCGATGACGGCGTAACCGCATGACGCAATGCAAGAGTATTTTCAGAAAATCCGTCTACCTTGTTGAATCCAATCCAGAATATTAATAATCGATTGCTATGTTAACGTCATATTTTTATTTAATTGATAGTTCTATATGTATATGTACACATAAAACTATCTCAATTCTCTTTAACTCCTTCTGAAAAAATAATTTTTCTTGCATACTTTTCGTGTCCATAAATTTTCTTAATTCGCAAAATAAAAGCATAATTCTTTTATTTTCTTTATCATTTTATACATTCCTCTTATATTATATTTACTATGTAGTTTATATCAATTTTAATGTAATATCACAATATTATATTATTTCTCTAACGACATACCACAAAATGGAATACAAAATAAAATAGTAAATTTGATTAATAAGAATAATGGTGCATTTTATAATACTATATTTTTATAATGAAAGAAAGGAGGAAAATTTTAAATGTCGCGCATTTTAAATTTTTATTTCCTAGAAAATTCTAACGAGATTTTACGTTTTCAGTGTTTTAATCAGACGATAAGAGCTTGGAGAGAGAGAGACGAAAGGTTAGATTACAATATGGTAAGTGATTAAAAACAGCGCGAGTCACTGCGAGTCTTTTAGAAAGAGGACATTAATGAAATACGAAAGTACCCAATTTGCCATTTAAGTGCCATATCAATAATCGGCGTTAAAACAAAAAGTAAATATCGTCCGATAAATTATTCCATTCACATTAATTACGCTCAACATTATTTTCTCACATAATCAGCTTCGAGCTACCAACGTGTATTCCTACGCGTATTTTCAATTCATTATCATAAAATAACCAAAGGATTTTACCGTAACTTATATCGTCCGTGTGGTAAAATTACAGCATTTTATATCGCTCGTCATTACCGTGAGCTAGTTATTGTAACTGCGGGAAAAAGTTGTCCCAGGAGAAATATTATGCGCGGAATTTAAAAATAGCTTTAAATGGTATGATACGATAAGGTAAAAAGAATTTGAATATAGAAGATTTTAAACAATGCTTTATTTCACATATAATCTTATTATTATTCAATCTGTACTGTATGCGCGAAAAATTTTGGATCTTCTCCGATGATATAATTTTAACAGATAATCTTCCATTTAAAAAATCAAGAAATTTAAAGAAATCTTATATAAGTAAATTTAACTTAATTTAGCTCGGCGTACCCCAAAGACTGAAAACATATTTAACATTTAATATTTAAGTAAAAAGTAAAATCTATGTGCGTTAACGCATCATGATTCACCGAGTCTCTCACCCTCGCGGTAACGCACGGATAAATAACTTCCTCGTTGGGGTTTCTCTACGAGGGATGACGGCTCGTGGAATCGCAGGCGATTCCCACTAACGAGCAACGACGAGAATCGTCGACGGTAGAAACCAGCCGCCTGTCGAGATGTGTATAATCCGGACTGTGATAACCGTGATCCGCCCACGATCCATCCGCGCACGCCCCGGTGATTTTTTCACGAATTGGGATGAGGCAGGGGAGAAAGTTTTACGATCGAATGTGCGGATCGAGCGGCGTGGAGCGGAACGATGAGCGGGCGAGTTCCACCCCGCTGATGTACCGTCAGTAAGGCTCGAAGGCAACCTCTAATCTATCTTAGACAAACTAAGTTACCGGTTTCCTTCTCGTAGGGAGGTATTATGAAAAAGGAAAACGCATCACGTCCAAGTTTTCGCGCGTAACCCGCCATCCCGGGCTCCAGGCAGATTTGTCTTATCCCCGACCGCAACAGCATGACAGAGACATTACATCTAATAATGAATTACGACAAACTCGTAAGCAATTTTCTTCTTTTAGGACAGAGCGTAAATAATCTCTTATACATTTATAGAATTGTAAATAAGATCACATTGAGAGATAAATTGGAAAAATGATATCGAGAGAGATGATGTGTCGAGTGTGATACGTCTATCTATATAATTTTAGTATTCCGCGATACGTTAGTCTTTAATGAGCATTCAATAGCCGTTTTTTCACTTCGCGCAATTGTCGATATCAATTTGTCGCTTATAACATGGCATTTAAAATTAACCAGCGAAACAAGGTTTTATTACCTATTTACCCTAAAAATAAATTCCCAGAAAAGTATTTTATTTTCAGTATCTGATACTTTTTTTATAAATAAATCTCCCTCTAAATTTTTTTCTCTACGGAAACATCAATCCGATTTTACCGAAGAATCTGGAATATTTCTTCGCGTATTTTTAACATAGAATATACAATACAACGCAACATTCTAAATGAGATGTAACAAATTCTTTCTCTTTCCTTTTATGTCTTTTTTTAATTATATCTTTTAAAATTTTCACTGTAGATAGTATTGAACAATATCGACAAATTTATATTTTACATGTGCGTATAGACGTCACATTTCGTCTAAATATAATTTTTTTTACTGTACACAAAAAAACGAGAACAGAATAGCTGAAAGAGACACCAATTGAGCTCGTAATAATCGATCTTTTCGTCCACACTATTCAATAACGTGCCGCAATATTTAATTCTCTTTCGCTCTTTATCGCTGTCTATTTCAATTATCACTCACCGCAATGTATCGCAGCTTCCGTTATGTCACTCATCTATCATCAAAACTAGTATGATTTTTCCACGATGCGTCAGCCGAATAAACTTTCAAAATAATGAGTTCGTCATGCAGAATTCTCGCTATGGCATCACCAATAATAAACGAGAATGCTCCTGTCGATGATATATTTTTATTTTTCCGTCACGAATCAACATACTACATTCCATATTGTCCAGGTTGATTCTCCTGCTTTATTTCTTTAATGTTGACGGATGCAACAAATATCGCTCGCAGCTGTTTTTCAGCATTATTTTGTGCCCACGAATGACGCAGACAAAGGAGTTTAATTTTTTTGAGCAGTTTGGACGAAGATTCAGTAGTATGACCATTATATTGGTCAGACTACTAATATGATCCAGGCGTTATCTCTTTGCGTTTGAAAAATATCTTGTGTTTGGTTGTAATATACATATTTTAATTTTGATATACACATATGCCATGTTTTCTTTTGGTAATTAAATCTCTCGTTTATGTGTAATATTTATTTTTCAATTTCAATTTGTATTTCAATCGCGCGCAACGTGTTTGTCGCGCCGAATCTTACTTATTAGATATTATTTAATATTGAAAAAGTATCCTGTTCTGTCTGATTGTTCGCTGTAGAATAGTACAGTTAAAATTTATATTATAATTTTAGTTATTTTAAATCACGGAAAAAAAATTTTTCGCTACCATAGCTAATCATGATTTGCTAAAGCATGTTTGCTGTCGTGATTATAAATTTTTAAACTACAGCAAAATGTTTGTTGTAGTTTAGAAATTTATAATCACGACAGTAATGAAATAGGTATTACAGCTAAGATTTTGCTGTCCATATATTACAACTGCGATTTAGTTACCACACGCAGTTTTTAGCTACGGCAGTTATTTTTTTTCCCGTGATATATGTACTTTCAAATAGATTGTAAATATAGCTTCGAGGGTATTCTTGATTTTCAATGTTATTAATTTTTGTATTTCTATATCTTTTAAAATTTGCTAACTCATGTATTTCGTAATTTATTAACAAACTACATTCTTAATATGTCATCGTATGCAACACGACTGGTCACGTGGGACGTTAAAAGATGTTGTCACTAGAAAATTTGGGGGACTGTATCCCGGAAATTTGAGAACGATAAAATTCAACGTATTCCTCTTAGTGTCTCGTGTCCCTACGCACACTACACGCATACAATATGCAGTCTTTTTCGTCTCTCATCTCCAACAGAATTCCTCCCGACGTTCTAAAATGTTTACCATGTAATATACTAGGAAAATAGATTGTCCCTGCGGTACTGGTGAATAAAATGGAAATATGCGATCGCTTGTGCGCCCTCGTCCCTCATCGCCATCCGAGACGAGATTCAAAGAAAAGTTTCTCCGCAACGCCGGCGGACGCGCGTGTCTCAGTTTCATCTTTTTCTCTCGTTCAGAATAAAACACTCGGCCTCCGACGTGCCGAGAGAGAATCATAATATTAAAATAATTTATGAGGCTACTTAAGTTATGACAGAAATGTCGCTACATTCCAGTAAACGCGACGTCGCTAGATAAAATAAATGCATTTGGAAAAATTAAAGAAGATTATGCTCTTCGCAGCGTTTCGCACTGACAGATTTTGCAAAGAAAATTATAACAACTATGTCTGTATAAAGAAATTAATGTTTACTATTTACTATTAACAAATTACTATTAAGTAATTTATTAATTTATGCAGCAATTGCGATTAAAATTAAATCCGACACTGACTAATTCCTATCTAAGGCCGCTAATTCTGAGGAAATACGCTTTCATTTAGAATTTACATAATCCCGGTAATCGTATATGTTTTACGTTGTAACTTCTATAATTTTCTATAAAATTCTCTTTTTGAGTTTAGAGATACTAATACAGGTACTGCAGAAAATACAATTGTAATATTAAGAAAAATCAAAACTTTGCTATATAAACATGCGTTTTCAAAGAAGACAGTCGTGTTGAACCTCGATCAATTCTACCGGCTATTTTAATGCCGCTATTCTCTCTCTTTCCTGCCCGCGTCTAACATCCATTTCCGCCTGACGTTCCCTCGATCCTGTTCTGCATGCGCACTCCCTGTCCTTCCGCCTCTCGCACATGGTCTTTCACCTGCCTATCAAATGAAGGAAATTGCGCACTGTGAGAAAATATTTGCTCCACAACGTGATATATCCACGGAGATGTACTAGTCAAACGACAATAATTCACGCTGGATACGCGAACGGGAAATTATCCCGTGTCGTCCTGCTGGCCGTAATAAATGCGGATTACAGTAATCCGAGGAAAGTGTCTGATCGCAGTTTTTCCTCGCTAACAAGATGCGGACAGCTGCGGAATTTTTTATCGGATATGTCTCTTCGTAACGAGAAAATTGTAAAAGATGTGTCTGTAAAGATGAAGAAAAGAAACAAAATTTAATAAAATCGGGAATGCACTGAATCGAATGTGACATTTGCTTAATAAAAATTTGAAAAGAAATTGCCATTCTTTGCCACCTTAAAATGTTTGGCAGCAAAGTTAAGTTTTTACTAAAGTAAAATGCGCGTGCAAAATAAAATGAAATGCTTACTCTTTTCCAGATTATTTGTCAATATCGTTTAATATTCAATATTAAATAATTCTGTAATTAAATCTCTATTGTAATTTTAATATATGCTTTAGTAATAAAAAACTTCCATTAAAATACCATTAATTCTTATACAAAACAGTTAAAAAATATACTATTTAGTTACGACAGGATTTGCTTAGAATTAGCTGGAAAAATAAATTTTATTACAATCGTGATATTGGAATTTTACTTATGAAAAACCATCTCTATTTTAATTCCGTATCAAGATCTACTTCTCTCTATATATTTTTGTACAATAAATAATATCCGTTGAGAAAAGAAAGTGCAATACTCTCGAGGAATGTTGGGTAAAATTCGCGCTTTTTCCCGTTGCAAAGGCGCGCAATAAAACTGAAAGAAGTTGCCCGACGTATCGCGCAACTCGTAATCCTCTGAAAGCACTTGCCCATCGTATACATACAATCGCGCCTCGACGTCGACGATTTCGCCAGTAAGCGTAAGGCCAATAAAGCAACGATGATGTCACGAGTGCTGCAACTCCGCGGGGATTAACAGACACGATATTTTTACGAAACGAAAAACACCGGGCGATAAAGGCGCGGGCTTCAGTGGGCCATTGACGGTCACTGCTTATCATTCCGCGACTGTAACCTCGGGCTCGGGATGAATAGAGGAGTAAACCGACGGAACGAACTTCTCATAAAACTGGACCAACGAAGTAATATCGATTTCAGAACTTACTGAACATACAGAGCATCACGCAATGGATATATTTTATTATTCCTTATTGAAAAAGAAGAAAGAGAGAGAGAAAGATGCAATTATTTCGCATATAATAAAATTGTGTACAAAATTAAAAAACTTTAAGGTTCATCAAATGAAAGTGTTGCCCTACAGATTTCTTTTTATAAATAGAATACGAATTTTATATAAACAAGTTAGAAACTACACTGTAAATTGAAGCGTGTTATTTTTACACGCATAAACATTTAAAAATGACACATTTGACTGAAGCTCTTTTTATATGTTTCTTGCCATTTTAGATTACGTCATTTAACACGTTTAATCGTATTAAATTAAAAATTAATACGTTCAATCGTGTTAAATGACATGATTTAAAACTGCAAGAAATGTGTAAGAAGAGCTTCAGCTAAAATAACAGGCTTGGATTTGCAGTGTAGCTGCTTTAAATAATTGTAATTACAAACAATAAATGTAATTTAAAATATATTAAATTACATGTAATAGAAGTAGCATCATATTTTATTTTAAAGTTATTGTATTTTTTGTATTCTAATTGGCTTTGAGAGATATAAAAATACAGACATCGCGTTTTATCGTACTTTATCTTCTTCTATCGTTTTATTCTTCACCATAGTATTTTAGACTTATTGTGAAACGTATCGCGAATATTTAATCAGTTTTATATTTCCCTTTCTCTGTGTATGTACACGTGCGTATATGTATGTGTGATGGCAATTTGGATGTTTTTATTCAAAGTTGATCACATATTGATGAGGTAAACACTTAATCTTCCGTTAAAGATTACGAAACTTTTAAAAGAATTTAAGTTGCAAATATTCTCTTCTTAAAATACTTTACAATACTTTTTTTACAAAATAAAATCTTTTACTTTCTTTTATGCAAAAGGGAGATATATTAAAAGTGCGATAAATAAAAGCACAGAAGCACTCCGAGGTCGCAGAAACTCGGCGTCAGCAATTAAGACTTATATTGGTCGGTGATCGATAACGAGGGTAATCGCCAAGGATAAAAATTTTATGTTAGGAAATTTAAGCAGATTTTACTATGCGCACAAAAGAGTAATTATCGACCGACGTATAAATTAATAGCAGAAACCAGTTGGGTCGACCAAAGCATTGCTAATCTGATTTTAATCCTTTAGAACTGAATAATAAAAATGGTCACACGTCGTTATCAAATCGCTAATTTACTACATAAACTTCCTGGCAACGATATGAATTATCTGATTTCGCTTACAACTGTAGAAAAGCTTCAATAACTGCGCCAACAGCGAACGATAAATAAATTCCATTTCCGACTTCGGACAACAAAACGTATCTACCGATAAGCAGATAATCTCTATTCAACCAAGTTGTGAATGGGATTTATTCATTACATTGGTAATTGCTCATTTGTCACGAGATAATAATAAAATACCAGCTTCTCCAAAATTGGAGAATCTTTTCCGATTGCCGATTCGCTGAACAATTAAATCGATATGTTAGAGGCGATCGATCGGTGAATAAACGAATTAATACACGTGGCAGATGGTCGTTGACAAACAGACAGTTAATAATGTATAACATGTAATATGCCCATTCTGTCGTGCATTATCGTAAACTCTATCGTAAGCGCCAGCTCACCATATCGCACGAAGGACAATATTTCTCCTCCCCGCAAAGCCGTTCGAACTTCCTCCGGCAAATCAACGCGGCAATTAGCATGCCATTCGGAGATTCATCGATATTCACGATGGCCGTCGTAATTCGTCATTCGATACAGTCGGGATCGCGCGAAATAAACGTCGGGATATCGCCGCGCCCCAAGTATAACGAATGAACGAACGGGAAAAATCGCGCCTACGTTCGCTCTCATTAATCATTCCTGGCGTTCGCACCTTCGTGAGATTCTTTCCTTTTTTTATCGCACTTCGGTTAGAGAGAACAGCTCCCACTTGTTTTCAGCGTAAAGACTCGCACGGCTACTCCGACCATACTCCCCCGAGCTGTTTTGACCGACGCGACGCAATAAAGCCGCGAGCCACTTTACAGAAACGAGGAAAATAGATTCGGGCGGGGAGAGCGCGCGCGAATCTTTCCCGACACCAATCCGAGATATTCTTCACTCCGTCGAGCGAACGCGTACGAAGTTTTTCGCGAAGTTTATGATTAAACTTTAGGTATTCCTCGAATTTAAAAGGCAGCGCGACTGGCGCAAACCTTACGAAAGACACGCAATATCTTCAATCCCCCAGCCTCCGCCAAGCAAATCAGGTCTTTCAGTACAACTTCCATTGAACAGTTCTTGATGTCGCGGTCATTTCCGACTTCTCGATCTTGAATAAATATATATTTTACTACACGAGTTATTTAATAATCCGTTATGCTTCTCTCAGTATTTTTGCTGCATCTCCCGTCGTGCGTGGTGATTTTTACACCCATTTCAGAGATTAAATTACGAGGGAGTATAACTCTGGGAAGAATAACAGAGTACAACGAAAGAAATTTAGGACAGATGTCATCGTTGTACACTATGAGTAATAGTAATTACGCCTGCTCCCAGTCGCTTCCTAGCTGGCGCAATAAAGTCGGGCTCGCGTTTTTGCAAGGGGATATGTTTACAAGCGGCAGATAAAATCGTATTCTCCAATTTGTGATTGTTAATTTTCCAATTCAGCAAAATCATGGAAGTCAAAGTAACGCTGTAATTATCAAATTAAAATAGAGTTAAACGTTAAGTAGAATTAAACGGTAATGTAGAGTCGGTGCCAAATGTGGTTGAGATACTTTCCGTTTTGTAATAACTATGAATTTATGTGTATAGAAATCAAACGTAACGATGATAGAGCTATTAAAATACAAAACTTTTGTTTCTGTTAATAAACTTTAATTTGTATGAAAACAAATTCGTACACGGAGAGAATTTTTCGTTAACTACAAATTTTACTATGTTTGGTAATAAGCTTGGAACAACTTGGCAACCTGTCAAATATTATTGGTAACGAAAGGAATTTCTGAAATATGGAAGAAAACATTTTATAAACAACATAATAAAAATTACCAAGCAGATTGTAACACCCGACACGAAAAAAACCGAGAATCATCGAACTTAGCCAATAAATTACCATGCTGCATGGTAAAATTATCATGAGCGACTAAGTCAGATTGAAAATATTATACTGTATTGTAAAATTTATATAAGATATTTTACATGTTTAGCACTACTTGGCATCTATTCTATTTAAAACAATAAAGAATCGTAAGATTTTAACATATTTTAAAATTATGGAAATTTTACTATGTATTTTAGTAAAATTAATCAAATATATTTTCTATTTTATTGTGATAGATATTAATATTTTTTATTGTGGTAGGTATTAATCAGAGAAAATTGCATAAAAATCTTCGAAATACCATGTTGTCCCATAACTACCATGATTTTCAGGGTAAATTTTAAGAGAAAATTCTCTCTGTGTAGTTTGATAGAAATTGCTTAACCATTCTGACTCCAATATTATATAATGCATTTAAAAAATAATGTATATATATTATTTCCTTTCATACGGAGATTTCTTTTAATATGCGATAGAAAGAACTATATAATGTGTTAGTAACATGGCGTTCTACAATGTTCTCAACAAAAGGCAAAACTTGTATTCGGCTGCTCTTTAGCAACGGTTATTTCTAATGCTGCTAAAAAGCGACAGGTACTCGCAAAACGTTTCATCGCGGTCCCACGATGGGAGTTGCCACCAGCTACAATATAAGTAGCCCGCAGTCACCGTAATAAGACCGCGTTTCGGTTTTCAAGGAGATAAATTCAGGAAGCATGGGAATAAAGTAATCTTTTATTGTGATGCGCAAACCTTAGAAACGATACTGACTAAATTCTCTTCGTTATATTAAAGTAGAATTCAATCTTACGATGTGATATTTAATTTTTATTTCATTTAATAATTGAAAAAAAAAGAAGAAGCGGGGGACAAGGAGAGAGCAAAAGAGAGAGGAATATAGGTAAAAATATCAACTTATTCAGCACTGAAGAAACTGTAAATAATAAATTCCTACATAAATGCAAATTATTTTATATTGTTTATGCTGCCAAATTTGAGAATTACGATATAAGTAAAAATCCGTAATAAATAATAAATGTAAAGCTGTGAAAAGAACTGTGCGAAAATTGCAACACTTATCGTACATTCATGCTGATAAGATCGTTCTGGGATTAAATAAAAAGTTCAGGTATGTTTTCTCACGACTGTGAAAGTTGAGATCGTACGTATAAAATTTCCAGGGAAGAACAAACGGCCGAAGTAAGTAGTCAATGGGCAACATAGTCAGACATCGCGCGCGTCAGACATTCGCAGCTTTTACCTATTTAACTCCGAATTGCCGACGTATCTCTCGACATCCTCCTGACCATTTCATCCTGCAGCAATCTGCGGGACCACTCAAAGCGATCGCACGACTCGATATCACTTGCGTCACACCAAAATCTATCGCATCGAACTTCTCGCGCGGCGTCTCGGCGCGGATCTACGACATCGATCGATTGTCTGCTCCGATATTTCCGCCCCTTTCGCTTCGGCGTCCGATCTCGCGTCGTCCACTCTTCACGAGATTTTCTCCCGGCGGATTTTCGTCACCGATCCAGAGATCCTGAGGATCTCGGGGCACGTTCGCGGTCCGCGAAAAACACGTTGACGAATTTGAAAATCAAGCGGTCGCTCGTATCCGGCGCCTCGACGTTCGCGATGGAAAGAAGAAGAGACAGAGAAACGGAGAGAGGAAGAGACGGAGGAAAAGAGGAGAGAGAAAGAGAGCCGGCGAAGTCCCGAGGGACGATCGAGAGGAGCGAGAGAGAATCGTCCCGGACGCGTCGCGAGTGACGAGCGCACTGAGGATCCGGGCGTCCCGTGCGATTGCAGCCGCATGCGCGATGTAGGACGCAGGCACGTCGCCGGCTCCCGATTGTGTCCTGCTCTGTCCCGCCAGCGCGGATCCCTCACATTCGCGGACCGTCAGATCTCACGATGGGCATGAGAAGCGCGTGGACGTACATACATACGTGCTCGGAGGATCCTGCGATTTCGACGCGAAACGGGTGAATAAATCGAGGCGACGCGACAGCCGGGACCTGTGAATGCTAAGCTATCGTACTCAAGCTTTAAAATTATCGTATTTATCTCCAAATTATCATACATTTTTCATCGCAACTCTTTCACAAAATTGATGACCTTTTTTTTAGTTTGTAAGAAAGAGGAATATAAGTAAAAATCAAACGGAACTGATTGAAATATGATTTTATTGATTGTAACACAATTTCAGCTTCTTCCGCCACCTATATTTTAATATACCATATTGAAACATTTTTCAGTCACTAATTTCATGAAATATTCCGATTTTTAATTAAGTCAGTGTTATAGTTGCATTGTTTCAAAATAAAACCTCATTATTAATTAATTTTATCATCATCACTAAAAATAAATAAGTCAAATAAAAATTGTTAAATTATAAGACGTTTAAAATGAGTACAAAAATATTCTTATCTTAAAAAAAAATAGAAAAAAAACAGTTCTAAGTAACCGAAAGTAACAGTGAGAAATTCTCACTCTCCTAAACTGCCATCTATCGGTTTCACGTTTTGGAGAGAATGCTTGATCTATTTATATATGTCGTTGTTTAAATCAAGATTCTCATTAAACGTATTCAACACAGTGCATACAGCAAAACTGTTCAAAACAGAATAACCTTTGAAACAAACTTATAAGAAAAAATGAAGCTTAAATATATATGCAAAAAAAAGCGTTTTTGAAAAATTACGTATAATTAGTAATTATCATACAGGCAAGATCGTACATCGTACCAGACTTAATATTATCGTACGCCCCCACGATTACCGTACAGGTTGGTCACCCTGACTGCCGGGAGAAGGAACCGGAAGCTGGAACCGCGCCTCGAGAATGACGCGTTTAAGGGCTTTACTCTTATGTCGTGTCAAATAGATATAAACTGTCAATAATATTGACAGTTTCGGCTTTCAAGAATCTGTTTGGCTTTTATGTATTAAATATTTCATATTTAACAAATATGTATATCGAAAAATAAATTACGGAACGTTCTCCCATAGAGCAAGCTTACTCTACTTTTATATAAATAAAGTAAACAATGAAAATAACATGTAAATCATTAAGAAACTTTGTGGTAAAAGCTATTTTTAACTTCCTCTAACAATCTCTTATTCATATAGAGCTCAAAAATAATTATTAGTGAAAAGAATATATAAATTGAAATATTCTTTTTAATATTAATTATGTGTGCGTCGTGCTTCTACAATATATTCATAATTATTATTTACTTTATATATCTCTTCTATATATCTGCATTATTACAATAATCAGAAAAAATTTCAGGAACTATAAATCATCTTTTATTTATGGTAATAAATAGCCGTTGATATCCATTGTTGGACATAGGCCTCTATTAATGTTCCTTCAAAACGTTAGTCACATTTGTGTTTGAACTTTTTAATTTTATATATATATATATATAAATATAAAGTGAACTAAAGTATATATAAGTATACATATATCGGTGTAATAGTCAGAATCGAATCTGGATTAGACCTAAACTTGCAAACTATGAGTCGATCACTTCTATATGGAGCCATCCTGCGATTTTTGAGAAAGGTCTTTTGTTTAATAATTGAAAATTCAAAGAGCTTCTTCTCATCTGATATTTTGGCTTAGAGGTTTCCACGTTCGTAAGACTCGCCACTATACTTTTCATCATGCCTCGTCTCTCACACACATACACACACACACACACACACACACAGACACACGTATGTATCTACGCCGAGATATTGGTAATATTATTTTCATATTCCCCAGCTGCGCCTCGCCGATAAAAGGACAGAACGAAGTTTGCGGCTCGTCCGAAGACTGCCGTCGAGGAAATTTCTCCGGCGTGCCATGAAGAAGAACCGACTCGGGTCAGCCGAACTGTTTGCGAACCGTTCCGGAACGATAAGGGTTGTTGATACGAGAAACGGACGGATAGTATCCTTTGACTTGCACATATCGTCGTCGATATTCTATCTTTCTTCGTGTTCCCAGAGAGTTTTGGAGTGAATTATTACATTCGTGTATGTACAATTACGTACATACAATTAATTTAAGAAAACGAAATTCATCAAAGAAATTATATCTAAAATACTCTTCAATAAACGAGAAGATGTACGTAATAGCTAAATTGAATTGAAGTTGATTAGTCGGTATAGCATTTTACAGATATTTAATTGGACGTTTATTAATACCGACATCGTCATTTAGCTTTCATATTTTGAGTCAATGCATTTCTTTTTCCCAAAATAATTAAATTTCAACGAGAATATGTTCTGCGCAATTTAGGATTAAACTGTTATCCGGATATACGTTAATATGCCGGTATATGGAGAGTAATTATTAATTATAGAACATAAAATGCGAAATAAATCTAATACTGCGAGAAACATCCGAACGAGATATAAAAGCGCCGAAAAACGAGAGAAAAAGCTTCTCATTCGTTCGCGTGCACGTTCAAAACAAAAATAATGAATGCGTATTTGCGCGTTTGTATTTTTCAATTTTTGGATTTAATTCGGAGATTCTTGAACAGCGAGATATTCAAATCGCCCGACGTGTTTTGCACCGTATCTTAATCCTGTATTTGAACGCGCGAGCATTCATGTTATGAATGCCCAGCGATGTACGCAATAAAACATTCGTGACTTTCTACGTGTCCATGCCTCGTTGAAAGATAGGGGAGGGTTGCTCGAATTTTTATTTGACTGTATTCTACGAAATTCTGGCGCAACCGCCCACACCTAAGTGCTTCGTACAGATCGCACGTTTCCGCACGTATCAATGTATCAAAGGGTAACGTTAACCGTGTTCGCGGTATCGCCCACGAAGCGTTGCATTCATCTTAATTGGTAGAGCGTATCCACCAGTAATTACAAACAATTATAATTTGCATCACACAAACGTGCGTTTGAATCAGCATTGCAAGATATACATTGCGGGAACAACATTGCGTAAAATATACATGTAACAAATTATGCATGCATGTGTATGGGATATTGTGATGTAAATATATGCACTAATTTGTAACCAACCTTGTTCTACATGATAATCGCCTTTTTTCTTTTACTCTTATTCATTCTTGTATTTATTACGAAATTACAAAGAAGCAATAAAATTCTCTCTCTTCTATACCTACATATATCGCATTGTTGATATAAAAGTGATACATCCCAAAATAAGCAAATTTTCGGTAGAGCATTTTTAACATTCTGAATTAGAACAACGTTTTTGCTTCCTCATAGAGAAAGCTTTGTTTTCGTGAAAAAAATTTTTTTGGAGTTTTCAATGCCAATGTGTTTAGAATGTTCTAAAATGTCGAAAATTTACATATTTGCTAATTCATATTTTTATTTTATAAAGTTAATGTGTTTAGAATGTTCCAAAACATTGATAATTTACATTTTTACAAAATATCTATTTGTATGTGTGTATGTATGTATTTTTGAGATGTTTGTGATTGCTCTAACTTTCGCACTTTTTGAGATATCAGGTTGCTTTTTTTTAATCGAAAGAGAATTTTTTAAGGAAGGTTCTTATTGAATTGCGCGATGATCAGTAAAGGGGTTCTTTTTGCGCTCATATGTTTAAATTTTTGAGAAATGTCTGTGATTGCTCTAACTTCTGCAATTTTTGAGATATCGGGTTGCTTTTTTTTTTAATCGAAAGAGAATTTTAAAAGAAAGGTTCCTATTGAATTGCGCGATGATCGGTAAAGGAGTTTTTTTGCGCTCATATTTTTAAATTTTTGAGAAATGTTCGTGGTCGTTCTAACTTCCGCAATTTTTGAGATATCGGGTTACTTTTTTTTTTAATCGAAAGAGAATTTTTTAAGGAAGGTTTCTATTAAATTGCGCAATGATCGGTGAAGAGGTTTTTTTTGCGCTTATATTTTTAAATTTTTGAGAAATGTCCGTGGTTTTTATTTTAGGCTCTCTTTTAATTTTTATTATTGAAACTCTACTTTTTTATTGCTCCAACTTCCAAAAATGTGGAGATATCGAACTGATTTTTTTTAAATTAATAGAATATTATTAAAAGAAAATTAGTATTGAATTTAGAGCCAAATTATTTGTAAAAGTTAAAAAAAAGTGTGCAAATTAGGAATTTGCCCAGTGCTTCCTCATCAATTTATTAGTTGGTTCACAAAGCTTCCTCTATGAGGAAGCCAAACTAAAAAAAAGAAGAAATAAAAAAACTTCCTCATAGAGAAAGCTTTGTGAACCAACTAATAAATTGATGAGGAAGCACTGTGCAAATTCCTAATTTGCACACTTTTCTTTCTATGTTATACTTTCAATTATAATGTATTCTTTAAAACAATGTCATGAGTTTTCAAAATTCGAAGACTAGTACAATGTAAATTTCATCCCTTATCAAAATTGTGACATTTTTCCATATAAGCAAACAAGCTACAAATTTTTCCACAAAAGCTTATTAGTCTTTAAGGTCGATTTCCTTTCATTATCTCAAAAATGCTAATTTTTGACTTAACGGAGCGATATGTCTAAAAAATATTCTAATTTATCTTGTTTAATCTATGAATTATAAAATTGATGAAAACATATGTAACTCTATCGGTCAACAAATTTGAAAACTTCCGGTTTATTACATCCGGGCCTTATCAAAATTCGAGTCCGACTCTATTATACGCTCGTGTCGTTTAGTACGTTAGGGGTGTTCCTCTTAAGTAATATTCGTATTCGCAGCTGTAGCAATGTCGGAGTTTACAAATTGGTGCCCACACACGAATCGCTGCGCCGGAAATGGGCGACATATTCAGGAACTAACAAACAAAACTTCACGTGTGACCGCGGAACCGAATGGTACTGCGATATATTGCGATTCGCCCGGTCAAAGTTCACGTAAGTAAAGGTCGCCGGTATGCACCACGTTGATGCACCGGAAACGGGATCCATCATGAATATATCTCGAGGGAAACGTCGATCGAGTTTCCCGAGTCAAAATCATGAGAGGACGGTTATTTTGCGACTAAAGATACGGATAATATATGCCGAAGGCATATTAATAGTTAATCTGGGAATACAATTTCGTTCTGTGTTCAATTTCCTACGATATTTTTTGCACATGTAAAAATGATCATATTTCTTATATAATTATCTATAGCTTTAACTAAAATTTAGTTAAAATTTCAAGCTGACACTTTCTATCAATATTATTCTTGTGTGTATGTAAATTCTCTCTCTCTCTCTCTTTAATATAAAATATGAAAAAATACGATACGATTTTCCCAAAAGCCAAATTTTGTACTAAGCCCTGTTCCTTCTTCGTAAATCCGTGTTTTTGATTATTAAGTTCAAGCTTGCCAAGAAACTAGACCGAAGCTTTCCGCCCACGCCCGGAAACAAGCATGTATCTCCAAGATGTCTGAACAAATTCCGACGGACGTATTGCGCAATGGCAATAAGTGCAGAGTTTACGGGCCTTAGATATCGGCTTGGGTCGAGTGTCAATTAGAACTTGAAGGGCTGCTGGCACGAAGTACAGTTAGAACAAACGTCGAGCACAAAGTGCGGCCTTAACTCGCGCAGTATTCTGTTAATATTTATGTTGCACACTTGTATGTAGGTCGCGGTGAATAACGTTGATAAAGCCGCCAGATTGGCGGGAGAAGAAGAGAGAGACAGAGAAAGAGAGGAGGAGAAGAGGGAGGGAGAGGGTAAAAGAAGCCGCGAGAGATTTCAGAGGAAAATGGCCAAGAAAGCCAAGAGAGAGGATAAAGAGATTGATGCGCTCGGATACGTTTAGAACAAAAAACATCGCGACGCCACGTCGCCGAGCGCCGCGGCGATATTATCGTGTACCAACAAATATTTCATGCTTACATGCGAATTTATCCTTGACCAAGCTCTCATATGCCGTAATTATGAGCGGCTACAATTAAACGCGTTGCGCAAAATGATGTTGCTACGATTTATTATCTCTTCGTTTTGCGTTATATGTTAAATGAAACGGGATACTTTTAAATCGAACATTGAAAGTTACGCAATTGAAAGTCGGTGAAGATATACCGATTTTTCTTTTTGCGAATACAATAGAAGATCGTTTTCCCTGACAAATTTCACCTTTTCATAACCCTTTTCATTTAATTAGTTAATTATGTTTTCGCGTTAGATTGGTGCACTTTTAATTAAAAGTAGTTGTAATTATTTTACTTGCGTAATAATTGATCTTATTGCGCGTATTAATGAGATGTATTTAAAGATCACGTACCGCGATTCTCGTGATTATACAATACTTCGGCCTTTCGTCATTTTCCACGTGCCACGTGCACCGAAGCCTGGCACACGACAAAAGCGAAGCAAGCACCACAGCTATGTGCCTAATTCCGTTAATTACGTGACTCGGCCATAACAATTACCTACGTCGGCTGACTGGTATTTCTGCTGCGACGAAATTGCGGACGATCTTGGAAGAGTTTCTATCTTCGAATGGGTAAGTATGTATAATGAAATGTTAGATTCTCATAAATTAATTAAAATTATCGTTAAAATTATGCTGATTTGTGAAAACGTAGATTGATGTTAGATAGAAATATTGATATTAGATAGAATATCAAATTGAAAAAATTATTTTATAATATTTTTACCTTTTCTATCTAAACTATCAATGGATAGCTAAAATGCAATAAGCTATATCTTTTCTATATTTCGAAAATAAAAAAAATCATTAAAAATATTTAATGTAAAACCTAGCTATTTTGGTATAGTATATCTCTTATATAACTCTATAATGAAAACTTTTATACCAAATAATTCTGTCTGAAAACGTGGTACATGTGAAAATTCTATTTTTACTATCTCGTACCACGCAATTCAGTTAAAATCTCTTTATTCATGCAGCTTCCGGTTTTATACAATTTTTTAACGTTATTTCGCTTAGGCGCACACTTTTTTAAAGCCGTACACAATGCTAGAAATAGACGGGCGGATGAAAATCGTCGATTGAAGTTTCTACTTTAATTTCCATTGATTTTTCGGAGCAAATTACGAAAGACGTCCCAGAGGAGAAGCTTATGCTTCGACACGTTTGAATGATTTTCCGATCCCCGGGAAGAGAAGGCCAGAAATAAACGGCAAAATTACTGGGAGTCGCAAAATGCCATGGTTCAACGACGAGATCTACCACCACGGACACTATTTCCCCGGAGCGATAATAGCAACGGCTCCGTTCTGTCTGACAGCGAGAATCCGGACAGCCAAAAATCGCGTTCATTTGTGTCCGCATGATCGTTTAGGATCGCTGGATTGTTCGCGTCTGTTATACGAGCGTTGCAACATGCTACGCTGGATTGTGAGATCTCACAAGGAAAGGGACTACTCGATGCTACGCGTCGCATTGCGAATGGGCTACTCGAAATAAAACTTTACGAATTCGTTCTAGTTCGACGCGGAAATTTCTACAGCGATTTTATTGGACGTGCGGCAAAGAAAATTAGATCGTGAAGACATTGCTCGAAGAATTTTAAAACTCGAAAATCGACTTCTGTGATTATTATACAGTCGACTCTTCGAAAATTTTCGGTATAAAAGATACAGAGGATAACGAAATAATCTCTTATTTTATAAAGTAGTCTGCAAATTTGCTGCCGATATTATCATCTTCCATAATTTTCTTTCGTAGCTTTAATATTAAATATATCGTATTAAACTTTAAGTTTCTATAAAATTTAACCTAAGATTTTGTTAAAGTAAACAAAAGATAGTTCGAAATTAACTAAAAAATAAAATTTTATTATTATTGTCCATTCATTTAAATATACAGGGTGTTCCGTGACTCAACTGCAATACTTTAGGAACGTCTGTTAATAAAATAAATGTACAATCAATAATTTGATATTTATTGAAAAAGCTAATCATAAAAGATTAAAACATTCATAACTTGGTAACGATCGAGTTTCGGGTATATGTTCATAAGACAATTTCGATCTAAAATGACCTTCCCAACACATTCCTAAAGTATTGCAGTTGAGTCACGGGACACCCTGTATATATATATAGGGTGTATCAGACCACCCGTCCACCTCGATATTTCCGAAAACGCGAGGTGACAGTAAGTTGGAGAGAAATGTTAAGTCCCAATTCCTATCCGAAGAATCGAATAAAGGTATTTCCGTTTTCCGGAATTGACCGGAAGTAGTGGTCACCGGGGTCAACTTTGAAATCTCAAATAGAAACGTATGTCATGTAGGGTGTCGTTGGATAGAGCTTGAAAAAAGAAACATCTTTTATTCAAACATAATCGCAGTATCTCTAACCGTT
>NJRP01000316.1:124165-145970 GCA_003063835.1 Aphaenogaster floridana
GTCAGTCTGGTATTGTTTTATTAATTCATGTCTTATTGCTTATTAATATGTTTATTAATAATTGTCTTATTAATTAATAAGAAATTCTCCTGGCACATGGTGGAGCGAGCTGTTAGATCACTTTTACGCAGGGCAAGACTTTGTATTGAATCTGCAGGAGATAATTTTGAACAGAATTTGCAATACATTTGTAAATAAACAAGTTAAATTAAATGTCCTTTTTTTTTCCTTTTTCAAATATTCACATCAATGGTTGTAGTTTTGTTAGAAAGCATTTACGGATATATGTTTATTAAACAATTTCAACTCTAAATAACTTCAATAACACGCCTTTAATGTATGGACCTCGAGTCATGGAACACCCTGTATATATATATATATATATATATATATATATTATATATTTACTAACGCTTTAAAAAATATATATATATATTAAAAGCGCTAGTAAACAACGGAACCGACAACATACTGAACGAAAGTTTTTAGTTCGGCTAACTGTCAACATTATTTTCCTAAAAAACTATACACACTTTCTCTCTCTTTCTCTCATACTGTTTCTCTGCATGCTTTTTATTTACTACAAAATAAAAATCAGGCGTACGTAACCTCGATTGTTTGTACTGCTAGATATACAGGGAATGATATTATTTTTATGTTTTCCCACATGTGATGAAAAATTGGAGCAACAGCGAACGCTGTAATACTCAAAACAGAAGTTGTAAAAAATGATCGCAAAAAGAAAAAATGGACGAGACAAAATATAAGTCTGGCGATGAATGAAAAAATATGCGCTTTACTTTTAAATACATTTCGCATAATAAGATACGAACGATGATCATTTTACAAAAATGTTGAAGACATTTCTTAATAAGCGCTTTAAAAATCAAATTGCTTTTCGTATCAAACGGTTAGTGAGTTTGAAAAATTGGCGATCGCCTCACGTATAATCTGCGTTCTCTCCTCGTATCCCGCACTCGGTTTACGTTGCGCCCTTAATCGATCTCCGGATATCCGCATTCCCGTCGTTACAGAAATTACCAAAATTCCTCGAGCGAGATCCAAATCCGAACTTTCAATCCCGGACACGCAGGCGATTGCGCTGGCGTCGCTCGTGCGCATGCGATGCCAGCATGGTGCACGACATTACATTACTCGTGTGCATTACACAGAATATGTAAAACTCACACGTGTTTTTCGCGAAGTCCGCGATTTTGTGAGACGATTGGAAGTGCCGTTGCCGGAAATGACACCGCCGCAAATCGCTGCAGCGGTTACCGCGCGGTAAACGTTCATAGAGAACTTCTTTCGTGGCACACGTGGTATGCGGAACTTCGCGGTCGCATTAGAGGGTAAGGTCAAAAGAGTAAGAGTTTCAGGCGTCTCTTTTCTCAACTGTTTCTTCAGTTTCCTCATTAGTGACTGCGGGCGATTGTCGTGGCCTCTCCCTCTTATATTGCTTCTTACATTCGGAAGTTTACAGGTGCAAATCGTGGACTGTTATTTTATGCAAAGTATCAAGTATGTATCCAAATATTATCCTAACTATCATTAAACGGATATTATTTCAAACATAACTGTTATTAGGTAGATGAATGAAATTGATTTTATTTATAGAGAGAGAGATTTTGTTTAAAAGATTGTAATATGACACTTTAACAAAAGTGTTAAATGCCTGTAATTCCTAAATTATTTCAAGCTAATTGCTGAGCTAATAATTAAAGAGAAACAAAAATTTTGTCAAATTATCTCAAATATAAAAATGGGTAACAATATCTTATCCTATATTATTAATTTTATAATTTCAAATTATTAATCTAATCTATGCTCGATTAAAAGAATTTAGAAAGTGTGTGTCTTCGAATCTTGTAACAGTGATTATATAACTTGCCTGAAAGAGAATAAAGTATCTGGAAAATGTAGATTCCGTGCATTAACAAAATTGATAATGAAAGACAGAAGTTTTCAAAGTAGGTTACGGTGAATAAAAAAAATGAATGAAAAAATGTACAAGAATTAAAAGACAAAACGACAAAGGAAATGGAAAAGAAACGGAACATTTGTGAGCAAACGAATAAATTCATACTTTTGAAATTGTAAAATCATTCTCTTGTATTATAATTTCTTTTTAAATTTAATGTTTATCCAAAAATATATAAACGTTTATCAATATGATCATCAGGTTTCCACAGCTTGCAGAATGTTACTGAACGTTTCAGTAACAAATTTTATTATTCATAATCATTAAGATACTCGTCAGTACTCACAATCTAAGGAAGTCATGCAACTAGCTAGAATCTCTGGCACCTCCATAACGACGAAGTGCCAATTTGGAACAGGGCCATTAAAGTAGTGGAAAAAGCGCGGGTGCAGCCCAACAAAAAGTAAAAAACAGAAAGACACTGCGGTTAATCGTGTCTCGTGCTCGATCGACCGTTGCTCGACTGATTAATTGATATTGGAGTGAACACTCGTTGGAGAGATACCTTACGCGAACGAGCGAGAGCTCAGAAACTCGCGTGTTCTTTTCGTAAAGTCGGCCACTCGGATGGCCTGTACTCGGAAAAGACTGGCCTTCTATCCGTGTCGATTCTTTTCTACTTCGAGGCGATTGTAACGACTTGGAAGTTTACGTGAGAAAAATTGAAGCGATCAGAAGGTGAAGAAAGAGACGGAAAAAGAGAGAAAAAAAGGCTATATTGTACTAGTCGGTGATGTAACATTCAAAGAATAACATGTTTATATTCTCTTTAAAACGGTATGCAAGCACACGCAAATTAATAGTGTCACGAAAAATCGATAAAGTGTAATTAACTTCACAATGTGTTTATGAAGAATCGCGAAATAATATTATGGTGCACGATAAGCGCACGATAATAACGATGCAATGTATCCTACGACGACACTTTTATTCCGAGAGAAAATATTTCTTCAGCCGCCTGACAACGTAATTCAACGCTTTCGGCAAGCACTTAAGGTCGATTTTAAAGTCAAAGCAAGTCCGGATATTTTCCTTCCGGCAGCTTCCTTCCTTCCATCTCGCTCGATCTTCTTCTCATTCGTGCCGTAAATTTTACGTTTACACGTCAACATCGGCACACGATGTTGCGGCATAATTAAAATCGCTTATACGCCTTCATTAAACCTCAATCTTGACATTTTCTTTTGCCGCAAAAAAGATTTCCGCTAACAACGTTTCCCTGTAATATTCAAGCTTCATCTGCTCGTTTACTCACTACATCATTAATTACAATTTACAATCTAATAACGTATATTCCAACGAGTACTTCTAATCGAATTCTTATTAATTTTATGCATTTAACTAAATTTTTAAAAATTTTATAATAGAACTTATAGTTATAAGTAACTACATAATTCTAATAAAATTTATAAATGACTGTATAATTTTTAACAAAATTCTTAGTAGAAATTATATAGCTATAAATAAAAAGGTAAGAAGTTAAATATTGTGCGACGCGGTACAGTTCACGACTGTATAAAATCCATTACTGGATCCAAATGTTGCAAAAGCATGTTATGCAAGACATTTAAAGTTAAAATGCCGTATGAGTAATAGCAATATTTTCAAGGTAATATTTGAAGATTCAAAATCTTATTTATTACCTTACAAAAACTAAATGTAACACACAGATAATGCGAAAAATACCAGCTAGTGGTTATTTCGATGATAAAGCGCGCCCTTTACCTTTACCTTTTATCTTTTCTTTCACCTATAAACTTCGAACCGCGAAGATATGTAAAATTAAAACAACGAGAGTATGACATAAAACTTACGTTTCATTTACAATGCACCCTTGTATGATGGTGTACTCTATATAATGCATAAGAAGTATAATTTTATGCACCCCCGTGTAATGCGTGCCCCTTGTATCATAATGCATGTAGTTCGGGGTGAAGTGTAAATGGGATATTCAGAAAGGCGACAACGCGGAAGAAGCCCGAAAAAGACGATTATGACTTGAGAGTTTACCGTACCACGGAGGCAAGAGGCAAAAGGTAATAATAAAATTTGCGACAAGTCTCATCATCTGCGCATCAAACTTTCAGCTAATATTTGAAGGGTACATCAAATATATATATATACTTCCTCTAACATGGCGCTCGAGTCTCATTTTCTTCCTGACTTACTTACGTTGCAATTTACTTACAGTTTGAAGTACCTTGGGTAATTGCAATAAGGTGTTTTCAAAAAGTTTGTGGACATTTTTCAATATTTTTAAAATTATATTTATAACACTATCAATAAAAATGTAAATAGAATCGCGATCCATCGTGTTAAATGTTTCATACCTCTTGATACTTCGTCGTTTAATATTTTAAATGCATATTTCAAACGGAACATGGAAACAGAATAGTAAACAGCAATATTTATCATGAATTTACGTTTTCTTTGGTGCGTCGTAACTGAATATTACGATGCGCGAGATGCATTCTGTGAGTTTGATAAATAATAAGAAGAATATATGAAGAAAACGAGTAAGAGCGGCGCCGCGACGATGTACGCGTGTCGGGGAGAAATTGAGACGGTCTTTCATCTCGGAATCGCATATTTGAATAGGTCGGAGGGCCATGATACGCTCGTTTATCTTCATGAACGGGAAGTGATAGCAGTTTCATTTTGCATGCCCGCCATGTGGAATAACTATTTGCAAGCAGCGCGTAAAATTGATATGGATATGAAGTGCGAGAGAATAATTGCAGTGCACGACTGCAGCTATCAAATATTTCAGCTCTCTAATTACGTGGTGAAAGCCTAGTCCAAGTTATTTGTATCTCTTCAAGAGTGCTTCATTTTATTAAATATAACATTAAATATAATATTAAATATTTACGCAATAATAAAATAGCAATTTTTCGAAGATCTAGTATAGTATCTTTAACTCTGGCATAAAGCAGGTTAGAATCTAGCGCTCGCGAATGACAGAGATACATCGCCAGTTTGCGTCTTTAGAGACATCGACAAGTTATTGAAACTGTCGAAGATGTCGAGCAAAGCTAAGTTTCACTTATGCCGAAGATTGAAAAAAAAAGCACCGCGACTGCTCGATCTTCATATCGGGCTGATAAAGGAAAGGAGTACACTTGTGCTCTTTCGTAAAGAGAAGGCGGAAAGAAAAGTTATAACATCGAAAACCGAAAATAACGAAGAAGATACGTGGGAGTGTCCTTAATTCTTTATCCGCAACGAAGATCCCGCGGGAGTTAATGTCGGTTGTTGTGGTTGATCTTCGACCTATCTCGCCCGCGCCAGAGACTACCGTGCCGGACTGCTTTGAATGATCACACGATGATCGATGACTCGCCCTTACTGTCCATGAAGCACGATTTAACGGTTCGT
This sequence comes from Aphaenogaster floridana, assembly GCA_003063835.1. Classification (NCBI taxonomy): domain Eukaryota; kingdom Metazoa; phylum Arthropoda; class Insecta; order Hymenoptera; family Formicidae; genus Aphaenogaster; species Aphaenogaster floridana. Next base: position 129,525 of record NJRP01000316.1, read on the forward strand.
GGAGACGGGATGACATAAACGGCCCTGGGGAGGATCGCGTTTATCTACGCGTATTAAATGCGTACCTCCTATCGGCAAAAGCTCCCCAGGACGACGTAGAGGTGTTGTTCATGCTGAGGGGTTGCCATCAATTATAAATTTGCCCGATTTCAAATCGTATTCCTATTCTATATTTTGAATTTAAATTCGTGATTGAACTTTTCACTCTTTTATATTATTATATGATTATATACGCCTGAATTATTGATTTATTCTTCGACATCTCACCAGAGATGTCGTGAATTTTTCTATATAACAGATCGGCTAACGAAAATATTTGAATCGTTGATAGATCTGTAAATAGAACAAAAATTAAATATAGGTCGATCGCTCTTGTGAACCGTTATATCGTTACGTTTACGAAGAGATAGAATATTTATTTACATTTCTGGTCATCATCAATGTTTGCAGGGAAACGGTAATTATATAACTCCTAGCAGTTCCATTTTTAACAGAAAATAATATCTAGAAAATGCAACATTTACGCTGTCTGTTGCGTCAAAGAATACGATATTAAAAGAGAGTTGCTTTGCACGCAATTTCATAATCAAAGCACTGTCATCCGTAATTCGTCATGCCGTTCCTCTTCACCTCCTTCATCCCTTTCCGCAGCACTCCAATCCCATCGTTCTGCAATCGTGGTTTTTCTCGCTCTACCACACTCTTTGTTCCGCGATTTGTAGATCCCTCTGTGTGTGTGTATGTGTGTATGTGTGTATGAATAGACTGATTTAATTATACCTAGCGCACACAACGCACGCACACGCACCCGTGCCCACACACGCGCGCACGCGCGCGCGAAATACATAAAGGATCAGGATGAGGGCTCATTTGCATTTATGCGAAACGCCGAATGAGATTTGGCCATTGGCAAATATCGGTATTCGCGCAACGTTTCGCGGCGAGTCCGCGCGCAGCTATCCCGAGTACAATTGGACGAACAGATTGAATCGCGCGATCTCTTGCGCGAGTCTTGTCGATCATCCAAAGCGCATCCCGCGCTATTCGCGGGATCGTTGTGTGAACGATGTACACGCACGACGCGACGCGACGCGACGGCCCGGTTTAGGCCCGGCGCGGTGCCATCGAGATTGAAAAGTGTCCAATTCAATAGCATCGCTGATTGAAAAAAAGGGAAAAACAACGTACGCACAGAGACGCATTCGCGCACGCACGAGACAGGGACCTGTGCGCGTGGGTGTGCAACGCGAATCGATACGCACAGAAAGAATGAGAATGAGAGAGAGAGAAAAAGAGAAGGGTTGGGGGGGATTTATTTTAAATATACATTCCGGTGAAACATACGCGACAGAACTGCATACGATGAGCGCAGCGCGTGAGAAAATATCTTACCGCGCTTTAATTAATTACACCTGGTTTTGGTTTTAATGGGAATCAACGTGCCGCTTTTATGTCAAAATGTTTCGTTAATTAAATACCCAGTTTTAACGGAAATCTCGCCGCACGAGATAATATCTTGCGGATGTGAAATTTGCACGAACCTTTGCAGATGATATTCGATATTAACGATTAACTGCCAGGCACAAATAGAAAGGAAAGTAGATGAAAACGATCAGCTGTGTGTGTGTGAGGAATATTATTAAAATATTATTTATATCATATACGTACACGGAAAAAACGATAAGGTTGCCACAACCACAATAGTAGTAATATTTGGTACAGCCACGTTCTGTGGTTGTCACAGCCATGTCCTGTGGTTGACACATTCACATTGATGTGAAGGCAACTATATGCATTTGGTACAGCAAACATAGTGAATGTTGAAACAAACATATATAGATGCACTACACAAAACAATGTGAATGTGACAACCACAGGACGTGGCTGTACCCAATATTACTATTATTGTGGTTGTGGCAACCTTATCGTTTTTTTCGTGTATATATACCTTTTCGAATACCAACGTAAAAGGTAAAATTTTTTAACCCATCTAACTTTATGAGAGAAACTATGAACTTTCATGGATGTGTTATGGCTTGTTCAACGGGATATTGCATTAATATATTCAGACTGAAATACTATTCTCATAACAGAAGCGAATGTGGGTGCATGGAGGATGAAAGAGAAAGGCAGAGCGCTATTTTAAGCCCCTTTAAAGCAAATACTTTTGAAAGATGAAAATAGCACGTATAATAAAATTCCGAGAGACGCGATGCGATTAAAAAAGCGAGTGCTCTCGGGCCGTCCGAAAGGCACTTTTATTTAACGAAATCATTCGCGTACGCATACGCAATCGTGGTTACTTTAAAACGCATCACTCCGTTATTACTTACTCGAAATTTCGAGCCACTTCCGGCAGTCGTTCTTACATCTTGCAATCCGCTTTGCATCTCATTTTCGTACAAAAGCCGGTGCGCGCGCACCGACCAAATCCCATTCGCATAATCACCTTACACCGAAATTACGAGTCTTCAAGCTAGTTTCGTGTGTAATGTGTTTACCGTGGTCGCGTTGGACTCACGAATCAGCCGGCGGCGACGACATTGTTTGCGCGATATAATGAATCCTTCTCCGCGAGGAAAAATTCAGCGCGATGAAAAATTACTTCGATCTAATTGTTACATGCGTTAATTGAGCTCGACGAGACGCGCGATCGTACTCTCTCCGTCTATCGCTTACAATCGGGAACGCTTTCCAGAGCGATCGTGCCGAATGAAGCGAACGACAAGTGGGAGATCGAGAAAATTGAATTGCATGCAACGATTGCTGGGGGAATATTGCGAGCGGACGGCTCCCAGCTGCGCCGGGAGGAGAGTCCTCCGCGAAATTATACATCAATAATTGATATGTCATTGACTTTTGAAATTCGAATTTATTTATCGAATTCTCTTCTCTCTGGATGCACAACGTATTTCTCACACAAGTATCAGAATATAAGAGATCTTTAGGCTCCTACGCGAATCGTGTAAAATTGAGCGATGTGACGATCGATGAGCGTTACGGCTTATCGTCAAGCATTCGATCGCGTGATAACGAAACACTCCAAAAGCTGGAGCCAGCCAGTTGGAATGTGTACTTTACGGGTAATATACACACATATGACGCATTCTGTATGTATCCATTCTTTTCTTCTGTCTGCTACATACGTTCATGTGACGTAAAACGAATGCATGCAAAACTCAACTCGCGCAGTCACTGTTGACTTTAATAAGCCCCATTGACATTCAGTAGACGTCCTCATCCTTTTAAACCTGTCTCTTCTGCCGTGTAGACCCTCTTTTTCGCGCGTTTCCATCGAGCGAGCAAGTAAATCCGCACTTTGAACGTCTCTCTCTCTCTCTCTCTCTCTCTCTCTCTCTCTCTCTCTCTCTCTCTCTCTCTCTCTCTCTCTCCCCTCCCTCCCCCTCCCCCCTCCCCCCTCTCTCTCTTTCTCTCTCTCGACAATCGTTTCCGGTACAAACCGGCTTAATTGCGGACTGTCGCAGTTCCGGAGAACCACTACTCGTAACTCGTATAATCCATTTGCCTGTAAAAAGGGGTTATTAAGTCGCGACTGGATGATGGATAATCTCCCGGCTGGGGCTTTCGGTCGAGATGCATCAACGATTCCAGAATTCCAATTTTGCGGCTTGCATTCAGATGCCTGGTTGTTTGATGTTATTTGACATATTGCAAACCCGGTATTAAACAGAGATTTTCTTGCAGGGGATAAAATATCATTTTACCAGAAATTATACATAAAATTATATGTAAGAAATTATACATAAGATATAATATCATTTTACCACAAAATTGTGCGTAATATTCATAATTATATTTAGTAGTATGATTATTCTGTCAGGATTTCTATCTCTATTCAAATAGAACAGCGCGATCGTTCTGCAGATGGCATCGCAACGAGAAAGTTAATCAAGCACAGCTTGAATTATAGTAAAGTTTCTTGTTAAGCTCGTCTGAAATTTACTCCCGTCACTGCATATATAAATTAGTGCGCGCATATTCGCGATTTATTACCTCTGAAAAAGCGCAGTTGAAATAATTGCTTCATTAGCTTGTTGACCTGAGTGTAAAGTTGATAAAATTAATATGTAGAAAGACCACCTTAATAATTGTTTGTTACAATTGTTTGAGTGTGGGTGTGTAATCCGTATTTTCACGATGCAGCCGCGAATATTCCGCTAACAATCTTTAAATGCTATCAAAATAAGATTGATTCTTTATATCTTATTACGTATAATAAGTATTTACTGCCTTCGAACGATTGTCTTTGAAAAATACACTCAACAATATGCAATTACTGGATGATCTGTATAATTTTCCGCCATTTACATAGTAATTTAGCGACTAATAGAATTCCTGCGTTACATCGCCGCGTTCGACTCGGCGATAATGAACTTTACCACCAGGGTGCCATGTTGGACAGAGGCTTGGCGCGCGATTCGCCGAGCGAAATATCGCTAATAAACGCATATTTCGCTCGGCAAATCGCGCGCTAGTTATCGGCGGTTAGATTCGTCGCAAATTGCTGCTGCAGAATCGCTTGAAAATTCAACACTGTTATTATATTCGCGCAAAATGATTCAGTATATCAGTTCGTTATTCAATGTTTTAATCGTGCTATTACAAATTCTTTATTTTATCGCGAAAGCGTTATGCTAATTTTTCCACGTGAGTATAAACGTGATCTAGAGCTCTTCGCTAATTATCCGTTAGAGATATGCAGTTCAAGAGCCCGAAGCCATTCGATGAATGCTAATCATCGCGATATCATGGAACAATACTGCCGGCCACATATCACTGCTATCCAAACAAATTTTCCCCGGATGAAAGCGTTGTTTGTTATCGCAAAAATTGCGCGCCCACGTCGGAAATAATAATTGTGATGCAGCGCGGTCGCGTGAATTTGAACAAATTTTCGAAATCGATGAGCGCGCCCCGCAGTCTTACCGGTCTATCAAATAATTCGCAAGCAGACCGATAAATTTATTGTTCGCCAGCCATATGACATTGATTATAATTCGATATCGAGTCGTTAACAAATGACGGGATTAACGCGGCGAACTGAGGCGAGTTTTTCTGCTAACTCTTTAATTACTCAATGTGTGTAACGAGCGCTAAATAATATTTGTGTAACAGAATAAGTGATATACGGCGAATGTAGAAATCTTTTAATTTAATATAAATGTAATATGTATATATAAATTTAGATATTATTGTTTTAATATTTAGAGATATACTATATTAGTACATTTAAATATTATTGCGGTATAAATTTAGATATTATAATTTAGATATGTTATACAATATTATATTATTGTATTAAATTTAGATATGTTTAATATAATATAAGTAAATTTGGAGATACATATTTGGATATATATTTATATATTTATAAATTTAGATATTTTTACACTTTCTCTATGACATTAGAATTGTTCAAATACCATAACGTTTCATTGAAAATAGTTATAAGCGTTAAAGCTTATAACAGCACGTTTTCAAAGCATTGTAATTACTCTAGACAGAATGTTTGAAATCGTGAGTAACATCGATTTTTCTATCTATGAAGCACATTGCGCTGTTAAACGAGCAGCGTAACTAAATTGTCGAGTCACCTCGTAGTTAGCTAGGTCAGTTACGATATGTATCCATTTGTAATGAACACATCGCAAGCACGTCGGAATACATTAAGTAATACTTAATTGGAAAGAGCAAAGCTATTCACTTGCACTGTTTCACATGTACAAGCTCATTATGAATAACAAGCGCTAATTACAAATAGCATAGCTACATAATACTTAATCTATCTTCGAAAGATACATGAGGCTGATAATGAAAATTAATGATGCAAAATATTTCGCATGCAACACGTTAATAATTTACACTGTGATCGTTACAATGGTACGGAAATGTTTCAATTAAACGTCGCTAGGAAGCACTTTCCTAGATATACAAACTGTAGCACAAGAAACAAACGCCAGTAACCAAAGAAGCTATTTATACAATGGAATGTATAGTCAGTGCATGATAAATTAATGCTGTGTAAGGTCAAGCGTGTAATTGATGCGTTCAACATTATCCCACGGCTACGAAATCTTACATAAATATATTAGGAATTCCACGAAGATATCTTAAACAATTCAATTGTCGAAAATGCAGCAGCTTAGGAATAATTGAAAAGTTATTGTAATTTACGAGTGTTAGTGTTTAAACAGTATTGTAAATTTGTATTTTCGTATACTTAAAATAACAAAAAAGAATCTTGACGTAAAAGAAATCTAGCTTGTCACTGTCACAACCAATAGGTCTCATATCATAATATGAAATTTTAAAAGATAAAACTTCTTTGCGCGCTTCTCCTTGATGATTTCGAAGGAAGTCTGTATGACATATTTTAATAATATTTTACAAATTCGTCGATATATTCAGGACACACGTTGGAAACGAGGCGTGAAAACGCGGAAATAAAGAAGCATAAATTTTGCACATCCGTCACGTCTGTAAGGTACGCGTGCAAAAGAGTGATCGCAAATATCGCGTGCAACGTAAAGAATAGTAAGCGGCTCGACGAAAGGTGAAAATTGCCGCGTAAAGCAATCAATACGGACAGCCGATAGCGTAAATTCCGCGTTATCGTGACGTTTTTCCGGCAATTACGGCTGTATTGTCACGTAAATTGAGTCACGTCGATTATTCGGTTATAGATTAATACCGATAATGTCGCGTGCGGCCGCCGCGTCACGCGATAATATCGACTTTCCGATGAAACTTTCTCGACACGATACGACGCAATACGAGCCACGGGTTGAAAATCAGTAAATTTTTTAAGCCTTATCCTGTAAATCGTTAAAACGAGGCGTGACGTTAACAACGTGGGCGTTGCGGTTTTCGAGTCTGCATTCAACGAGTCTAACACCGTTAACTTTTTTCGGACAGTATGTAATCAACAAGGGAAGGAAAAACACGAAATACGCCACTGATACCGTAGAAAAATAAGAGAAGGAAATAAAATGAGAACACGACGAAATAAATATCGAAACAATGGTATTAAGATGCCAATATATAACAGAGAACAGTAAATTCAAGAAATTCATCAAAGTTAGATTAATAGAGAACTGCTTCTATTATGGCTAACGCTTTTAATTATTTTCGTTGGTGTATTTCGTAATAACTGTATTATACATTTCACATTTAATAAGTAATAACGATGAAAGGTTCCAAAAATTTGTAAGAGGCACCTTGTAAACTATGATTGCTAATAATTCTACTCTTGAATAAAAGTAGGACACGGTTTAGAATAATCGGTAACAGCCTGAATTAAGTAACACATCTTAACTCATTTCTTATGAAATACATAATGTAGAAGTTCTAAGATCCAAGGAAGCTCCGAATGCCACTTTAATACATTCTTAATCCTCGAGAACTTCAATACACTTTCGTGACACGTGCACGTATTAACCTGCTAACCTTTCAAAGTTAACTTCGTCACTAGTGAACTTAATATTACTAAATATTGTATTTCGAAGTGTCAAAATGTATCAAAATGTTCTGCATTCTTCATAAACACGTTAAGATATTATTGCAGGCATCAATTACCACAATTATTTGTCAATTATTACTACACATATTAACCAAGAGAACACTAGTTTTGAACTACATCGGAATCCTTATAAAGTTTGTGAAGATATGATAAACTGTTATAACAAATCGATGGAACGCTAAGCGCGAATTGATTATTTCAACTTGCCATTCGTGGTATAAAATGCGGATGATAAAAGTTTCGAGGGATGGGGATCTCAAAAAAACGCAAGCAGACGTCCTGCGCACGTGGATGTATCGACTTTTTAACAGGCCGGTTCTGTAATCTCAGTATATTGGATTTTCTTCGGTTTTTCTCTCACGAAGTTGATGAAAGAGTGACTTTGATAGCTTACAAGAATAAGCTCGACAATTACTCTACACACTCCCTAGAAAGTTATGATTCGCTATTAAGGGACGAGATTTGCCGAGAGTCTAAAAGAGATGTCCTGCCAGAAATGCTGTCGTTCGCTCGAGAGCAGCTAAGGTACTTCAGAAAAGTTTCCCTCGTCGACGTAGCGCTTCATAAAACGCTGCAACGCTCCGTAAGCAAGATACAATACGCCGCAAACGAAGTTACGAGAGTTTTGACAATCGGTTAATGCCGGATGAATACCGTCGCTGGATGGATTTATGAGATTACGCTAATGCGGAGAATTTACTGGGATATCGTGTATGTACTGAAGCGGAGCGATGCGCCAAGACTATAGATTCAAAACTTAAAAGCAGAAAGAAGAAGTAATAGGATTTCTGAATTATGATAAATGTCATACTATACATTCATCCCTGTTTTATGTGTTATTATAACAGCGCAAAGAATATTGAACATTAATGCAACACAATTCGCAGATTCCATATAAAAATATCAAAAAGAATTATATAATAATACCGAGATAACCGAGGTAGTCGATACGCAATGATTTATTTTTAAAATTAAGAAATATAAAATATAAAGTGTTATAGTTAGTTTTGTTTAGTGCTTGACATAGAATTAAAGCTACGTTTTATGTACAGAGCTCAATTAAATCATATTTATATATTTTTATAATACATATTCAATGTTTCCATTGCGAGCTTGATGTCGTAAATCTATCCTTATCCGCTTTAACCATTTATCGAATGAAAAGGCAACGCGATATTTTCGCCCATAAAGTAATTTGAGCTCGGCGCGTGAGGTCAAGGTACGTCGATCAGAACATTAATTCAATCTAATAATTTAAGTACCCGGAAATAATCCCCGATTCGACGGATGACGACAGATTCCAAAGTTTGTTGCCGGTTTCCTGGAGACAACAGTGTCGTTTACCTCTCCCGAGGATGACGAAGCTACACATTCACAAATGCTCTAATTTCGATTAGGCAACTAACTTATCTCTTCTAATGATTAATCCCACATAATTAATAGGCAAAATGTAGAGATTGTAATCCGAAAGAAAATATAGATATTCATTGTATAGATAATGTAATATTACATTAACACTAGAGGTATATAGATGATATAAATTATCATCATATATCAGGGATATTCGCACATCGTGAATTGAGGACAAAACCTGCATCGCATTTTCGCTTTTAAAATTAGCTTTGGAATACAAAGTGCTTACATTCTCTTCGCTGGATTATCCTAGATAGGCGTTCACGCGAGAATTGTGCGGCGCATTAGCGGTCTCTTCCCTGTCTCGCCCGTCGAAGTTCTCAGGATATAATATTTAGGTTGGTGAAGATGAAGTTGGTGTCGTCGGCACGTTGTGAACACGTGCGGATCGATGACTTGACACGTGTGGATACGCTTTATCAATATTTTAAGAAGTCATTTGGATATATTCCGTCTCAAATGAATCCCTTTCATAAAGTATGCACAAGATCCGCCGATATTAGTGGAAATTATTTCTCATGGGACACAGGCATTACCCGGTGTGTTTTATATGTAGAGATACAATACACGAATATACGATACATGAATTACGAATAAAATTAAAAGGTATGCTCTTCCGGTTTCACGTAACACGCATGTTTCGCTGGAAAATATCAAACTCTTCATTAAAACATCAAAATGTATGCAATTCTGGGGACACCGGTATTTAATATGCAATATGTGGAAAAAACTAACGCTTTTAAAGCTTTAAATACTGATATGTTTCATTGATATACATATACGTATGAAACCGAACCATATCATATTTCTGGAATCCCACGCACTATTTTAACGAAATGCAAGCTAAATAAAAAAACGTGTGTAAACGTCAAAGGTTATATTTATTCGCCCCGACATTTGACGTATGATCTTTAGTCTGATTTTTACGATTCGTAAAAATAATGAAAATGGCACGTGATATTAAACACGCAAAATATCAAAGATCTCCTTTGCGTACGTCTATTATTTGAAACAAGATTTAACGTGGAATAGAAATCATACCGTGCTTGTGCCGCGGGTTAAATTCAAGCGTCCGCGTGAACTGGTGAACGTTCTGGGCGCAATCGTTCTGCTCGAGAACTTTTGCTCGCCTTATGCAAATCCTCACCATCGCACCATCATGTTGACCGAATTAACGCGCTGCCATCGTTACTTACGTCTGCGCACATTGTGGACTTAACGCTGCGGATGTGTCCCACGTAGCATTAATAATTAGTCTAATGACGAAGTCTCGTCCCTCGTCGGAACCGGACGCGACGTTTGCACGGCAAACAGTCGGAGAATTCCGCCGGTCGATCGCGTTGTTCCCGACAAATTATGGCGTTTGATCGTAACCCCCGTAACCCTCGTAATCCCCGTAACATTTACAAAACTGTACCGCCAATCTGACCACTTTTGTATGCTTCCTTACTGAACTCTCGCAATCAGATTAGTGTTAAAATTAATTAAGTGCTTAATTCAGAACGAAAATAAACGAGCACAATTCCTACAACAACATTTACATGATTTTTTGGACTCAAAATCATCATTCAGTTTCCTAATCAACTAAGTTTTCAAACATTAGATAACATTCTGTTGTGTTAAACCTCAAATAAAAATATTCCACTAAAATAAAAATTATTGAAAATTGATTTAAAGCTACAGTTTTATCATTTATCTGATTCATTAATCTTGGCTGGCAGGAAATTATTAATTTTCGAAATTGAGAAGAATTGGTTAACGAATCTATTGGTGTAATTTAATTCATATACACTTCATTCAAACACACCTCGTAATATCGTTAAAAGATTATTTTAATGCAAATACAAATTTAATTCGACTTCATTGGATTATCGATAACATTTGTTTCTCGTCAATTATAATATTTCCTACATTTAATTTAAATGTAATATTATGCGCACACGCGCATTCCTGATATTGACAACAGAGAAGGCCGGCCGTCATGTGCAATATGTCACAGCGTAATGGGAACGATCTGTAAATGGATTGTAAAACGCAGCCCGTGCTGCCGTCATAAAAATCGTCATAAAAAATCACGCCTATTCCCGGGAGTGGAGACGAATTTCATTATGCGCGAGATTGAGTTTAATCCGACAAATCGATGTCGCGTATCGATTAATCACGATTGCAAATAGATTTGTGGAAAATCATTACGGGCGCGAACGATTTGCGCTGCGCGTCGGTCCTCGCGCGAGGAACATTCTTCTCATGTACGTGTTCGAACGAATCCGGGCCGGATATCGGTAATCTTGCGAGGGGATCTGCCCGGCGATTTGTTCCAGTTGTGGACGCTGCCGTGTCACGACTATCGCGGTGTCATCGCGAAGACGGTAACGAATCGTTTGTCATTCCTGTCGGCGCATACATAATACCTTTATATAATTCATATTCGCATAATTCATAACGCCGTTAGAACGTCGCGAAAATGCGTTGCTCGAGGCGATCGCACGAGGGACCGTTGAATACAGGAATTATCTCGGTTATTCGAAATCAATCATGAATTTTCGTGGTCGACTGGGGGAGACCGCGCATGGGAATTACGCATGGGAAAACCAAATTTTCAGTAACATTACGGCGGAATATTTGCCCAGACAGGGCAAATCCAGCGGGAGCGAATTTTGCGAAGTATCTGTTGCGAGCCTCGTCAGCGGAAAAGCAGTAGAATAGATATAAGATCCGTCGTATTCCGTCTACCAGTCGCTATACCGCACTCGGAAAATCTGCTCGATTTGTGTCTCTCGTATTATGCCTGCAGGCTTTGACACCAAAACGCGGGTTTAACGCGAACACAGTCGATGCCAATCTGCTACAAAGCGTTGATCAAATCAAATGCTGTCAAAATATTGCCATATTGCTAACATTTTGTTTACCGGATATGTACAACCCGGAAAAAAATTTTCATATATAAACATATATGAACATATAGGTATAATTATATATGAAATTTGTCCATACATGTTTTCCTTCTCTTATGTATAATCTCTATTCGTACATATAAGAAAAATAATAATAAAAAGATTTTTAAATAATTAAAAGGATAATTTCCGCAAAATAAAAGTAAAGTTTAAAGTAATGAAAAAAAATTGCCCATATATACATACATATATATATATATAATCATATATTTCATTATTTCAAACTTTACTTTTATTTTTAAAAAACAATGCGGAAATTATCCTTTTAATTATTTTTAAATTCTTTTTATTATTATTTTTCTTATATATACGAATAGAGAGATTATATTATACAAGAGAAGGAAAACATATATGGACAAATTTCATATATAATTATACATGTTCATTGTTCATATACGTTTATTACACGGAGAAAATTTTATATTAAAAATTACTATGTATGGCAGTAGCCGTGGACCATTGCTGGAATTATAAAAATTTTTACTATGTTTTCACAAAAGAGTTTAATAATTATTAATATAATAACATAGTAAAAATTTTTATAATTCCAGCAATGGTCCACGGCTATTGCCATACATAGTAATTTTTAATATAAAATTTTCTCCGTGTATATGAAAATTTTTCCCGGGAATCGAGATAATTAAAGCGATTCTAGAACCTATCAAATAATGCTTTAATCAATAATACAAATCTTAGACAAATTAAAAATTATATTATAATATGACTGAATCATAATTATGAAAAAAATCGAGCGAAATATCAACTATGTGAAGACAAACGGTATATAATTTTATGCAACTATTTAAAGAAAAGAAGAATGTAGCACAGTAAGTAATTTGTATCGCATGGATATATTACAGCTACATAACTTCGTAGATAAACTCCGTTCATAAACAAAAGATGTGCAATTTGATGTTATATGTTGAGATCGCTGAATTATCACACTGCAAATCTCATCTAAATACTTCGACAGTGGCGCTTGGATTCTGAATGCAGATATAGTCAAGATCGGCGTGTTATTTCAAAATGTCGCGATAGATTAAACAAATACACCGTACGTAGGTGTATTCGGGGCGAGGGGGAGAATCGTTAAAACGCGAATGTATGCGTCACTAACAATAACCGAACATGAAAGCGACGTATTTATTTAGCCTCGTCAATTTACAGCGACGGATTGAACTCGCAATCTGGATATAACGCAATTCGCTCCGATATTCCCTCCTCGATTTATTCGTCATTTCGGCCGGACGCGCATTAAATAATAATTGCCGCTCGACACTCGAGTTTCGCCGATCTTCTCAAACCAGAGCAAAATGCTCCTCGCAATTGCTGTTTATCGTCGGCGTGTTGCGGCAATTAATTATGCTCAGAGCAACATTCAATTATCCCCGTCGTTTGATACTCCAATCCGACACGCCCGCTTGTCTTCAACAGGTTTCACTGCATCGTTCCGGCTCGTCGATGAGCGGAATCTCCGGGCGGCGTCGGTTTTTCCACCCCTCCTGTTATACCCGCGTTTTCGCAAAATTAAATAACATTTCGTCCGCGTCAGCCATGTATAGAGCGATGAAATTGATGGCACAGAGCGAATAGTACCTCTGACGAGCGACAAATATGCCCGCAAAAGTTTGCACGCGACCAACCTTTCCCTGCACCGCATTTCCGCGCGCGAAAGTATAAATAACGAAATACGCGAAAATGAAAATAATGGAGCAGTCCCTGGGGAATAGCGAGAATGTTTGGTCTCCCGCCAGCAACCGCGGTTAATGTTTTACCGCTGGTTTCCAACGATTAAAGACTAGTGCTTCGAATCATTAAGTCATTCATCCATCTTTAATTATTTGTTTGTTTATATGATCATATATGATTATGAATTTGCAATTATGCAAGATTATGCATATCGTTTATAATCTATGATTATATCCGTTTATCTATAATTATCTGATTATTTATATAATCACAAGATCATGTGTGTAATTATACGAGATTATATGTGCGCATCGGCTATAATCTACGATCATATCCATCTATCTAGCGCTGCATATAAATAATGCAGAGCGATCGATCTTTACCCACATTTATGGCACAGCTCCATAAAACTTTTACCACAAATTTTTACCCTCGACCGCTGTCGACTAAGGGTTGCCGCGACGGAGACAGCTTGCGTTTCATCGAGACCGAAATTTGCGGTACCGATTTCCGAGATATCCACCCATAAATTTTGTTATCAACCTTTGCCGAGAAATTTCTCGGTATTAAGCTATCTACCCCTTAATTTCTTACGTCTTTTGGGATTAAATCGGAGTCGCCGGGCGTGAACTTCCGCGACGAGGGAAACATCCGATCTGAGATAGTGGGCGTCGTCTATCCTCTCGATGCTCGTGCAACGGCGACGACCCGTGCATAATGCATTTCACGCATGTTTTTATGGTGTGCAATCTCGGCTCTCGTGACGACGAGATATTTCCAGGACCTCTCGGGGTCACGTCACACACACACACACACATTTCCACGCACATATCCACGTAACGGGGCGTTAGGGCGAGCGCGAGGGTAGGACGACGCGAAGGGATCGACGTCTCTCTACATTCCGGATTGCAGATGCATGTACAAGAAAGTCCCGAGGTTCATGCCCTCCGGGATATATCCTCCCGATCGATCCTTCATTTTCTACGACTTACGTTTTTAACCCCGACTAATGCGGCACTCCGCAGCGAATACATACGTCTTACCTCGTCGAGCGGGAGGTTTTCCTACGGCGCAAAACGCGCTCGGGACTGGAAAAGCAATCGATCACTCGTGCAGAAGATGTAGTCGAGAAAAAGAAAGTCAAGTTGATAATATTTAAGTGGTTTATGCTGCGTGATTATTCTAGGAGATATATAATTCCCCGAGTTTTTACAAGAATAAATACTGTTAGAAAAACAAGATTGAATGTTTTATGTTTGCACAAAAGAAAATTTTGTATGCTTCTCTTTAATAGTACAGTTTTCTATCTTTTTAATTTTTTTATTTACATAAAAATATACATTTACTCAATATTTGTAATTTCCCAATATTTGTATTCATTTTAAAATTATTTTACATCAAAATAATTATTTTCTTCTCAAGTATTAATTTATCCATATAAAATATTAATCTATATACACATTTCTGAAATTTTTTATAATTATCATTATTTAAATTATGACATATTGAAATACGAAATGTGTGACGATGAGTAACAAGCATTTCTCTCATAAATAAATTTTATAATTTAGTCTTGAAATTAACTGGAATTAGAATCGATGTCTCAGTGCCGCTTTTCACTGTCAGACACGATGTTGTTGTCTTCGAGTGATTTCTATTGCCGACTTATCCTGAAAGCTTTCGCCTAAAATAACACGCCCGGTACAACGGCGCAGATAATCCTTTGCCTGGCAAGCGAGCGAGTGCAATCGGCGTTTGATTTTCTCGCCTTTACAAGAAACGAAAACGGATTAAAAGGAAGCATAAGGAAAGGTAATGCTTTACGAAAATCTGCTCTCATTTGCAACAGTACTATCTATAAACTATTTATAGTTCCTAATAATTTTCATAAATTATCTTTAGCTTTTATTAACTGATTTACTTCAGATTTGCTGTCGGTCAAAGACATTCGGATATCTCGTCATCGTGTCTTTTAATGCGTCGTTATGCAATGTCGAAGTCTCGAAAGTCAATTAGATTGAAGCAAAAGTTTATCTCGCACTAACACAAAGTCGCTCGTCTCATTACGAATTGAAATCTTTTTCAATATAGAGTATCTCAAAACTCATCATCTTAACTTTAATTAAATTCGCAATTAACTATATGTACTCCCGTCATACTATATATCAAAGCAATAGTTTTAGTAATGTAATTATATGAAAATAGAAAGCGTTTCGCATAAATTAAATTTGTAAGATGCAATTAAAGTCAAATAACAAAATCTTGTTGTTTGCCTATAAATTTAAGTAGATTTTATTTAAAATTGAGTTTTAACAAATGGCAATAGACGAGAAATCTTCTTGAAATCAAAAGCTTCAAGATACTTTGCACATATTAATTTGATAAATAAATCTTTATTAAATTATTTTAATTAACCCGCATTATATTAGCGAATATTTTTCTCATATTTTGCTGTCTTTTCTTTGGATTATGAAGAAACAATGTAATTCTCGAATATTTCGATTGCCCTTAGGCGAAGGACGAACTACGAGCCCTGCAGTATGCAGTTTCTTAAAGAGGAATGCTAATTGGTTGTAAAACAGTCTTCGATGTTCTCGACTACCTCTGAATAACGTGTCAAGTATTCTCGATTCCCAACTTTACTGTCTTACGACGTTACAGATTCAGATCAGCCGTAAGGTACTTCATTATGCGACGTAAAAATTTGTCGAAGCAAACTCGCATCTCTATCCCTTATCTCTCTTAGGCCTTGCGCACAATGGAGAAATATTAGATATTAGGAATAAGAATTAAAATTTTAGAATCAGTTTCCTCAATGAATATTGAACGTAACACACAATGGATATTAAT
>NJRP01000316.1:146711-157378 GCA_003063835.1 Aphaenogaster floridana
TAACCGTTGTTTGTTTTTAAATGATGTGAAAGAGAGAGAGAGAGAGAGAGAGAGGGAGAGGGAGAGAGAGAGAGAGAGAGAGAGAGAGAGAGAAAGAGAGAGAGAGAGAGATCAATATAATCTGTAAAATTATTACAAAATAACTATCATATATTACAATTACTGCTCTATAAGACATTAATTTATTCTTTGAAGATTTCCAACACTGAAGTAAATAAGATAATCAAATAGTCCGAGATATTCAAACGTGTGCCCACAGCACTGTCTCTTCATTACTCTTGTCGAGCGTGGTCGATATACGTACAACACATCGGGGACGATCCCATCACCGATTAGCCGAATGCCACGAGGTGTAAGTCGTAACGTCATTCATCAGAAGTGGAGTCAATACGCAACGGAGCCCAATCCGAAGCCGTATAATCCTTGAGAAAGCTCTCGATATTCGCGACTAATGGACGTGAGAACATCTCCAGACGAAACTTTCGCGACGAACCGCCCACGTAACTCCGAACGCGTCAGCTCGATAACCGGCGGGAGTGAGTCCACAAATATCACTCGGCTGAATACACAGAGTCGATGGAAATACGAATCCGGTTCTTAACGGGGAGTTAAATTATCGCATATCCCATGTCGCGCGCTAACGCAATCATTATAACGTGTTAGAAAATAGCGAATAGAAAATAGGATTATGCATAGATTACTATCGTGAAAAACGGCATGTGAGCGAAAAGCAAAAAAATGTTGTTAAAAAAAGAGAGAAAAAATACGATCAAAGGTTTCATCGTACGGAATATTGGGCCACTACGATTCCATTTAAAAGTTGTAATTACTTCCTCTCTTCTTAAATTTTTGCAAGATCAAATAAAAATTCATATCAAATTTAAATGTATATTTTTTAAAGCAGCATTTTTGTTTAAGTTCGCCTCAACCAACACGTCCCTTAGTCTAATATTTCAGATATTGATTTTAGACATAAAAAATAAATAGAAGAGAAATATAATAATGGTATTGTTTTATAACTAAGAATTTTAACATCACTCAATATTTGAAATAGAGAAAAAAGTCTTGTGGTTGCAGGGTAATGATACACGTATTATCTAAACAACATATGTATTAACAACGTATGTTATTAATTAAAATGGAAGTTACGTGAAAACACATTTTCTTAAAAGGGAAATTAGAGCATACAGAATGTGAAAGGCCAGGCACGTATTTGTCGAGTATCTAGCACGAAACTATTGTGCACAACATTACGCAATTAAGCGCTTCAGAGTATGCGGAGGCGTATATCCCATTAAAATTGAATACTTATTAGCTCTAATAACATGACGTGGGCGAAGAGTAATTCGGGAGACCGATAAATTTCCCGCCTCAGTCGAGGCAATCTCACCGGCAAGATAATTAATCCGCGAAGCCGGAACTCACTGATATCGCGTATAATAAACGAGAAAAAATTCGGTAAGGCGAGGGATGATACAACCGCACTGCGTCAATTTCCGCACGCGTTTGTGGCATGGGAGCTTCCAACTTTTGTATAGAACAAAGTTTGATAACGACTGCAAATTTTACATTCAAAATACGTGCGTGAATTTACGATATACACGTGAATAGATATAAAATTAGATCGTATCCCGTTGCCTCGTAAAGCTCAATTACGAGTGGAATAATCACGTCAGGTCTAATTCCTATCGTCATATTTGGAAGGACAATATTATGCGGAACAATACGCAAATATATAGGGTACAATGCCCGATTCTATTTTCAGAATAATAGATTATACGTGGCGACTATTATGCGAAATTCGCGCCTGATTCATTATAACTCGATTCTTTAGTCCGCACCAAACTGTTGTGTGCTAATTATTTGCGGAAGTTACATTAATCTAATTAATTACGAGCGAAATGCCGCAATCCTTTTTTAGTTCTTTTAGTTCTAGTTCTTTCAGCTAAAGTTTATATAGTTAAATCAATTTGTAGTTAAATCGATCGAATTATGGCAGGATTTTCTAACGATTGTTAGAAAATTCTGCCACTAAAAAATGATACTACGACACGCCAACGTGACAAAAGGATTACCGATCGCCTGCGGGATTACATCTGTGTCATTAATTAACGCCGCGCGGCTCAAACCGGATTGCTTACATATCCGGAACACATGTAACATGCAACCTGTACAAGGCTGTGCCACTGTGTTGCGTTTCCGTAGTTTACAAATGCCATTTGCCAGTGTCAGAGCCGGAACTCGAGTCGACTAATTCCGCGCGGTTTTCGCACAAACAAACGCGTATTGCGTCTTGCCGACTGAAATGTTACGCGGTGACCGAACAAAGACACAAGCAAGCCACCCCGGCTCTCGAACCTGTAACACTGAAAATCCATTTTGTAGCCCGAAAATGGGAAAACTTGCGATTCCTCTTTTATTTGCGCGCTTTTCACTCCTTCTCTCGCACAATCGTAAACCTCGACGTTACCTAAACTGTGACAGCCTTTTCCTCCAACCGCGAATGCGCGTCATATACTTGATATTATGTACCTCGCCGGGGTTCATGTTGCTTTTACATTCAACTGTAAAGTCGGCGTATCTTATTTTTCTCAATCTTTTCTCCATGAATAGAGAGACGTTTCTTCCAGCAGAGACCTGTATTTTTATCTCGCATACGATAATCATACGAGTATTTATCTATTTTATGCCCTGTACTAACCAGAGTTGGGCATTTTGTAATCAATTACCGATTACACAATTACAGGTAATGTAATCGTAAGATTGACCGATTAAGATTACATTTTAGTAATCGGTAATCGTCTATATTGTGATTACGATTACAAGTAATCTGTAATCACAGGAGATTCCCGATTACAGTAATTGTAATTGTAATCTGACACGATTACACTCACAATTACACTGTTGAAAAATTTGTGTACTTTTGTGAAAAAATTTGCTGGTTAAATAATAATAAGATTAGGACCGACAAAATTGTCAAATGTAAATGAGAATAGGCCAAATGTCGGTCAACCGCGGATCTTGGTGCGTAATAATAATTTTTGTGAATTCCCTGTTCATGCAAACTGCGCGCCGCATATTCGTCGGTCTTAAAACACAATCCTTACATGAAGTCGAAATTAATTCACATGTTAAATTGACAAGCAATTTAATAGATTTGATGCTAACAAGCATCTATAAGATCCCCCTTCCCCGAAAAAAATTGCTGGTTAAAGTTTTTGTGTTAAGTAATCAACACATTCATATGTAAATTAAACACATGTCTGCTTTGTTAACACACAACTGAACTTAACAAATATAAAATTATTTAAAATGATTAAAAATTATTAAAATGATTTTAAAAATATGTTAAAGTAATAGATCAGCGCAATATAGATAGGTCGAGTAAGACGAGCCATTATTAGTTGGTAAATAAATTAATAAAACATTTATTCAAAGTTAAAACAATCTAGAGACGTTTCGACTTAACTTAGTCGTCTTCAGTCTAATGATTAAATAACGTTGTTGAGTATACAACGAAAAAAGAAATTAAATAATTAAAAAGGTTGATAATAAAAAGATTAAACAATTAAAAAGATTGATAATCCGAACACAAATATTCCTATAACAATGCATGTTACAATCTCTAATCTACAATTTGTCACCTAATAAAATTCGTTCCAATATTGAGGATGTCGATTCGCATTCATTCGATGGTGAAAAAAAGTGAAGTCCATTGTATAAAATTCATCCACAATAGAGTATGTAGGAATTTTTGTCTGCGCAGTTATAAAATACATCTTGCTCTTACGATTCCTTGATAACAAATGATCATCATTTCAACTGAACCACAGCTTTTCTCTAAAAATCGCTGATTTCTCATCTTAAAATTCAAAATAACTTTAAAACCTGACATGATGGAGCAATTTGGGCAGCGGCATTGTTTTTTGTGACCAAAAATCTATGAGAGGCACCTACTTTAATTAGAGTTACGTGAATTATCAAAAAAATTTTGTGGTTATCGATTACGCCCAGCTCTGGTACTAACTCGTAATTTTTATTTTCTAAATGTCCAAAGACATATAATACTTGAAACTTCTCTGATATAAATGTATGCGACATTTGACATTCAATGGGTCGGAATTTGTAATTCTGTGGAAATGTCACGTTTGGAAAATTCAACGAAAAAGAGAATCAGTTTGTAGGAATCGTGGCAAATCGCTTTTCCCGCTATCTGTGGAACATAACTCGCAATCCTCCCTCGCGACTTTCTTCGCACCTAAGGCAACGCGTCCTCGGTAACACTGGCGCTTTAAAATCTTTCTATACAATGAAGTTCGCTCCTGATTCGCAACGTCTTTCAAAGGATCTCGTTGGACTTACGGTTTACGCGATGATCCATATCATTACGACTTCACAAATAGGGAACGTCACAAATTATTCTGTCTGCCGATATTTGTTACGTGGGAGAATCTCGATATTATTTCTCCATTTTTCTGAAGCTGGACCCTTAAGCTGGAATCGGATGACGGATTTACGATTGCGAAATGCGATATTTGCGAATTGCAGACTTCAAATCTCTCGATATTACGATGGATTGTAACGCCCGATATGGAATAGAATGGCGTTTGTAAATAACCGTGGAACCTACGCTTCTTTTTCTGGTCATTAAACGAATATAATAATACTCAAGAATGCAAAAGAGTATCGATTGTTAATGATTAATTCCTACAGTTCTTTTTCGTTATTCATTTTAAAGGTAAATGTTGCGTTAAACGGAGCAACGAGGTACAGTTGTGACCTTGACATATGTTGTCAGGGTTATGACCCTGAACAACATTCCATAGGTTTTAGCCGTCGCTCGTTGTTTGTTAAAAAATTATAAACAAAAAAGTTTACTTGCTGTAATGCCGATTTAATCACCCACACCATGAAATTGGTTTAGGTTGGGTTATATTTTTTTGGAGTGGGGATGCAGGGGAAGGGGCGGAGCTCCTCCCCGCCGAAACATTTATTCAAATGTGCAAATTGTACCGATTAATAATATAGTATTAACGTACATTATTTGCACATTTAAATAAATGCTGCACCCCCTCCCCCCAAAAAATATAACCCAACTCAAACCAATTTCGTAGTGTGGGTGGAATAGTTATTTGTGTAACAAATGCGGAAAGTTGACAATTGGACACGAGCGCGAAGAAGGCAAATGCGATCACCCGCACGAGTTTACAATTGTCAACTCGCACGTGTTACACACACTATTTTATATTACACGTGCGTGGAAAGTGGCCCATTATGGTAATGGGCACTTTCCACGCACATGTTATATAAAAGTGTATTCGTGGAGGCAGTAGGTTCCCCCCTTTTGCGGGGCTCCACTTTTTTCGGTAAAGCAGAGCATACATGTTGCCCAAGCATTTACCTAAATATGCAAATAATATAGTATTAATGCTAGGTAGAGTTTGAAATATAAAGTTAAAGTTTATATTGTCAACTTAATATGTTACTAACTTTTTAACGAATAACGAGCGACGGCTAAAACTTTTTGGAGGTTACTCAGGGTCATGACCTTGACAACATATGTCACCACTGTATCTCGATGCTCCGTTCAACGCAACATTTATCATTTTAAATAATGAATTTTTGAAAATTTTCATGTTTGCAAATGTAAATCTTTCGATTTTGATAAAATATAAATATATAACAAAAATAATATTACTTAACAAAATTGAATTATATTATTGATACTAATTCGACTCAAATCACGATACTCACACGGTATATAAGGATCGTTAGTCAATCTCAATTAATTTCAACAATCCCAATTAATTTTGTGTTAAAGTACACGCAATGTCCTCTATTGTGTTATCTACAGCGCAGAGCAAAGCGAAGCCATAAATCGCCAAGAGAAACGAAGCTCTAACTAGAACTATCGAATCGCAATTTATTGCATCGACCGATCGCAATCTTTATAGCTGCCGAGATTCGGCGCATTTTCTTTAATTGACCGATTATCCGTTTACTTCGGTATTTATGCATCATGATTTCCTTGAATTCTAGTGACAAATGGACCGGATCTTTTTGCATATTTCGTTATTCTTTTCTCCATACTTATCATTCATCATAACTTAATGTTTCTTATCGAAATGTAAATGTTTTATTTTGCCATAATACAACGATGTAATTTCTAGTAATTTTATTTTAAATGAAAACAAAAAGCGACAATTTATAATTTAATATCGCTTAACATTTCGCGTAAAAATAGATTTATTTTATATTGAATGAAAATGACATTGTGTGTGGAGCAAAATTATACATATATACTGAAACATATTTCGCATAAAATTCTATCAATTGATGACAGTCGAGCGTATGCTAACTTTGTCGCGCGAGATTTCGCGTCGAATTTCTCGATTTTTTAGAAGTATCTTCGCAATCATCCTGTGTCTCTCGTTTCTGTTCTCTTTCCGCGTTCTTTGAAGCGGAAAGCTCGAGGGAGACAATTTCGAAACGCTCTCTGATCTTCCGACGATCTATTTTCAACTGCATCACGGATTCATTCCTGACTCCTCTTTCTATCGTGCGAAATAGTGAATTACACGACAAAGCAGACGACGACAGGCTTGAGAATAAAGAAAATATTGAAACAAGCACCGTGAAGCTTACATTAAAAAACAGAAAAACGGAAAGTCATAAGAGATATATATATATATATGTCAAATTGACAATTAGAGAAACATTGCTAACATAAAAGTAAACGCATATAATAAAACTATTTCTATATATAATTTAATACGCATCAATTAATACGCATTTATGCTAACAAATCTAGCTAATTGTAATCTAATTGTAACCGATAAGATAGGGTCTATTTACGAGAAATCGTAATTGAAATTGACAGTTGAACCAAGAGACACGGTAGTGTCTCGCGCCAAGTATACGCGCAGGGAGACCGCCCCATGTCTCTTTACGCGAGCCGGCGAATTGCGAGTACCCGAGATTATCGGATCTCAATAACGGCTGAACCGATCACGTTCTAAGTAGGCTCAATCGACAGCTTAGGTTTGATTTGCATAACAAAAGTGTTCTTATTTTTCCTCTACGTGCCCTACGAGCGGAGATATTGCGACGCAAAGTCCGAATCTGGAAATTTACGTTTAAGAAATTTCGGAGTGGGGATGGTGTGCTTTTGCAATTGTGGATGCAAGAGGCGCTACCGATCAAACCTCGCAGATGTATGCATGTATTGATGTATCGAAGAGTGAACGAGAAAGTGAAAGATATTGAGCGAGACAGCACGCATTGCTCCTTTTCCGCGCGTCCGATTGGTGGTTGACGCCGTCATTGAGTTAAGCGGTGAATTTGACAGCTGGTTTGATAGCTGGCGACAGTTCATTTCGTAATGGCATGTATAAAAGTCTCGTATTGTAAAGAAATGTCAACGATTATCGCAATTTCGTTTTGCGATTCGTGAATTGAGTGTACATATTGTGGCAAGAAGTATAAAGGTTATTAAAAACAAGGTTAGTATTATAGAGGTTATAGTATCACGTCGATTGAGTTATCGGTGGTAATCGACCTGATAATTGTAAATAACAAAAAACTTGGCGCTGCTAGACTTCGAGAGAAAAACTATTGTAATCTTAATGTAATATTCAAATAATTCATTACTATTTATAAATTGTTTTTACCGTTTTCCTTTTTCAATCTAGCAGCGCCAAGTTTTTTACATAAAATTTTTTTATTTTAATTAAATTGTTTTCATCTTGTACTGTTAAATCTTTAATTCTTGTTAGATTTAAAAATTTTCAATCTTATAAGTTTTTATCATATATTCTCTTTCTAATTGGCGCAATTTAAAGATTTCGTACATTTTTTCAATACATAGATACGTACCACTTTGGTTTTTTTTTTTAGTTAAAGATATCACTTGGGTTTTTTCGAGGTACAAAGACATTACGAGGTATAGTTTGGTACAAACTACGAGCGCGTTTACTTGGCGCTTTTTTATCTTTTTTTAAAAAGGTATCTATAACTTCGTCATTACGGCGCAAGACAGCAGTTAGTCTGCTCGTTATCGCGTGTTCCTCGTGTTAGATATAAATTGCACGCTGCTTATTGAATAATCCTATCCCGTTGAGCTTAGGCTCTATAGACCAAATGCGCACAAACGCGGCGTGATTAGTACTTTGTTGCGTAAACTTGTAAACGATACGAACAGCAAATGCACTATTCGACATATTGGAGAAACGTATTTATTACGCAAGAGAGAATAACCGTGACTCTGATAGGTAGACTATTGTAAGGAAGTTTGTAAATGTAAGAATACTTTTCTAAATGTACATAATAATTAATAAGGAAAATATTTAGTATCAAAAAATTAAAGAATTTTAATATACTTTGTCATTAAATAGAAATAAAGCTCATCTTAAAGAACAATGACAAATTATATAATTATTGCATTATTAAAAAATGATTGAACGTCTAATTTTCTGAAATTTTTTTAAAAATGCGATCCTGCTTTTTGTTTATCCACGCATCTTATTATATAATTTTCTACATATCATAAACTTGACTTAAAGAATTAATCTCATCGCACTCGTTTGCGCTTGTCAAAAGATTATCATTTCCAATCTTACGGCATCACGAGGTGTTGCAAAATGATTTAGCGTCCTTTCGTTCGCATTAGAGAAATTGTATGACATGCTATGGTTTCATACGTTAGACAGCAGACTTCTATTTCTTCGTTGTCGGTCACATGAGATGGTTGCAGTTTCGATACTATAATTTGAAGCAGAAGTTAAGAAAAAGTCGATGCGAGAATAAAGATTGTAGTGCGGGAAAACGGAACAGCGAGGATTCGCGAGAACAACGGGAGCTCTCTGTATCTTTGCTATCTAACTAGATAACCTTCTGTCAGCCTTTGAAGCCATCGGCACTCCTCTGTAGCCTTCCTGACTGCTTTTTATCATTATCTACGCTTTGTCTTACACGGCTTCTTTTGTCCTGACCCGACCCCAACTCCGTCGCCCGTGGATATTTTCTGCGATACTTTTGTTTTTTTGCCGACCGACCTGCAATATTACTGTATCGAGACATTAAGATACATCGAGGTAATTACGCACACGTGGCGGCGCGATCCCATAAGAAATGACACGTTTCTGCCCTCGTATAAATCATTGATTGAGTGACGGTGGCGCACGCCGTTTTTCTCATCGTCCAACAAAAGAGATGAGATATCAGAAGAAACGAAAAAGGTCATCAAAAGTATCACTCCCCCAAACAAAATTGTTAATTAATACGCAATTAAGCACTTAAACTATCGCAAGTAGGCATTCTTCACTGTTTGATTTTAAATAATCTATTTCTTTAACAATATTTAGAAATTTATTCTTTAATTCATTTCCAAAAGATAAATATAAAATGTAAATTATACTTTTAATTATATTTTTTGCTTATTTATTATATCTATATTTATTCTCACTCATTTATTCGTTAAATATGCAATTCCAGACAACAAATCGAAAAGTGGATAATGTTCACGTCCCTCACGATAGGAGACTCTCGAATTTCCGAGACTTAGAAATTATTGTCCTTTTAACCTGACATTTGATTATCCTTATTTATTGTCAGCCTCTTTCTCTTACTCCCGGCTCATTAGCACGTCTGTCCGGAAAGAGACACTTCGTAGATTTACTTTGTTATATCTCGTTCTCGGAAATTACCCGGCCACCATCAACGATATTAACTTCGACTCTCTGTCTCTCTCTTTCTCCGCCTTCCTTTCGATTTCTCTCGCCAATCTGTTCCGAGTGCCGCGCGTTTTTCGATTCTCTTTGACAACGGTGTCAATCGCACGTTCTCATTTCATCCCGATCTCGTGTTTCCTCGTCTTTCATTGTCTTTGAATTTTTATACCGTATATCAAACAAGATAACGTCTTAAATATTGTTAGATTTTATGCGCAATTCCCGTAACTTTGTCCGTATGAACCGGATCGATGCATCTTAGATAATGATAATAGAAATAATCATTAATTCCATGTATTACATGCTGACAATATCATCATAAAGCATCAAGAATCGAATTGCTCAAGTATGTTTTCAAATCGGATACGTCATACAATAAAACATGATAACAGTTACTTTTGTTCTGACTTGTATCTACGGATGTACTGATAATGTTGGTAGCAGAAAATTATTTTCTGCGTTAAAAGAGAGTTCTGCAAACTGAAATAAACGCGCACGGAAGTAAAAGCGGTATAATTTATATTATTATGGAGTTTTAAAAATTAATTTATTTTATAATGATTCTTATAACTTCTTAAATAATTTTGTAAAGATTTACTTAAAATGTTTGAATCCTGATTTTTTTATCATGACATGCATATATAAAAAAACAATGTACGTGCATCATATTTTGCAGCAGTACATCATTCTTAATCTTTCTTTTATCGTATCGCAGAAAGTTTCTTTGATAAATGCGTATATATTATGTATAAAGTTTAAAATAGTCTTTTTAAATTCTGTGGAAGTTTTACATCAAAAAATTCATTCTTAAAAAAAGTAATAAGGATAGAAGAAATCTCTCAAAGAAATTTATTTTCAAAATAAAAGTAAATTGTCTTCATCTCTTTATGACATAAATAAGTGCGTATAATGAATTCTCTCTCTCTCTCTCTCTCTCTC
>NJRP01000316.1:170448-183306 GCA_003063835.1 Aphaenogaster floridana
TATGAAACTTGTTTATTTCTCAAATATTAATGTCCAAAACTTCTTAGAAATGATTCTTTACAACACGCAATATATGTAAAAATGTATTATTACACTTTCAATTAATACACTTTTCTTATTATAGTATACCTACATTTTTCTCATTAAAATATAAATAAATATTATTACAATATAGGTAAATGAAAATCAAAATGTGGTGTAATAATTTTTGGTATGTACAATATATTGCACAACATAACATATATACTGATATATCATATGAAAAGGAAAAATAAAACAAATGTTCCGTTATGCCCTGAAATGTATAAGTTTACTTTAGGTAATATAAATCATCACAGACAATCGATATTTGCATAGACACTTTACTAAATTGACAAGAAAAGATCATTTAATAACGTAAATACACTTACAGTAATAAAAAATAGAATTTTATCTTTGCTTACCATATGTAAATGTCTCAAAGAAACTGTAACTCAGTCGCGGAGAGCATAGCGAACGCATTAAATAATTTCTAGTATCTTTCAGCTAAAAATAATATAGAAACTGATAACAGCACGCGGATAGGGACATCTAACAATAAGAGTAATAATTTCCATACTTTTCATTACATGGCAGCATCTCTGTAAAGAGATATCGACCATATCCCATTATACCCCGTGGTCTCATTATGCCCCGCCTTCCCCTAACTGGAGGAATTATAATATATAAAGAAAATCATGTGATTCCATTTAAAAAAACAAAGGTCATCTTGAAATCTCAGGAACACCTCCACCTAGAAAAAACGTGTATCCATCATAAGATGTCCCTTTCGAAACAGAGTAAATTTTACTTGAAACATTTTTTCGAATAACGAATATTTCAAGGAATAATCGCGTGGATTTTTTAAAATGGGACACCCTGTATATATATATAAACATAATATGTACTTGAATTTCACGAAGGAAGAAAATTATGTTGTATAGAAATGTTGCGACTGAGAAGAGGTGGAAATTAAATGACTTAGTGTTGTAATCAGAAATGATACGTCGAGAAAAACGCCCTTATTTAATATATCTTAATTCGGCGAACTGCCATCGTCGAAGTGACCTTATCTTGGTGAATTTTTCACCAAGCGTTTCTTTACGCAAAGAACGATTTTTCAAGCCTTATCTGTGGTTTCTTGAAAGTAATTCAACAATTCTCTGCGTTATTCATTCGAGAAAACGATCGCGTCGCGTGCCCACCCCCACAGAAAGTTATTTATTTTGTTCATTTATCCTCTTGTGAAACCGCTTTGAATGAGATTACAAATTCCATAATCAAGCTCAATAGGATTATACTGGATATATAAAAAAGAATTTTCTCGTTAGCGTGTGACTCGTCAAATAAATTGAACAGTAAATCAAGAGAAGCAGGTACCGTCTCGTGCCAAATATACTTTTCTAAAATTATTTTAAGTACTATGTTATAATTAATATATAATTTTTCTTCAAAATCATTAACGGAATATTGATTAATAAATATTGTAATTATTTGTCTAATTTGTTTAAATAAATGGTTGCCATCTTCCGTTAATAAAATGTGAAAATAACCAATGACATTCGAGAAATTTAAAATCTATCGAAATGAAAATTTATTCCTGTAGCACACGACGCCTAAACCAAAACGCAATATATTCGGTCTGACATGTACATTAAAACTGCATTACATTTGCGTTTTTCACGGCTCGTTGCGTATTTCACAAACAATCTGCATCTAGATACTTTCCTTGCTCGTGCATCGTCGAAGGAAAAATATCAAGCGCATCATAAATGATGGGGATATCCATTTTACTTCGCTGTCTCTTTAGCCCCGCAAGAATCACCCCCTTTTGGTGCCACCCTTCTCCGTCGAGAAATATGTAACCTCCCTGCGACCTCCTTCAAATCGATCGTATCGTATCGGACGCTCCAGATCCGGTCGAGTGCGCGCTTGCACCCCCTTCCACGGCATTATGTCAGATTTTTCGCTGAATCTGGATTTGTTCGTGTCCCGAAGCGTGCACGGATAAAAGACCGAGCGAGCCATCATGCATTTATCGAACACCACCGCGTTTTATATCGAGCGCGCTCTGCGAAATTCCGGTAGCCACTCGTACGGCTGCACGTCGAAACAATATCATATGAAATCGCTAATTCGCAAATCGGTGTTTCAATAAAAGTGGAAAGACGCGCGAAAAAAAACACGAATCGAAAAATTCTTTTTAAATGTGATATAAACGATTGCACGTACGCAGAGGCCTTAGCGTTTATGAGTAAATAGACAACTAATATTAAATTTGTTCTACATTTTCTTGCAGTCTCTGAAAAATAAAATGTATGTAAAAAAATATGCTCGCGTTTCAAAAAAAAGAAGAAGAAACACATAAATATTTTTTAGGACTGTGCTCCGAACAAACTATTATATAAGTACTATTAGTCACTTTATTATATCGTAAATAATTTTTTATATCAAAATTAATTAATATATAAAAAATATTTTGTCGATAACTTTTTTCGCGTCAATTATCTTTAATTTTGCATTTTGAAATCTTGAAATTATAAGCACACATCAGTCATTTATATATTGTACATATAAATAACATCTCAACAGTATAAAATTGTTTCAATATAAAAAGTGTATGTCACTCGAAGGCAAAAATATACGCTATATATATAAAATCATCAACAGGTGGTTTTACATAACCGTTATCTCGCAGGTAGAAATAATAGTGCATGTTGGCCTTGCTTCATCATCGCCATATACATGCACTAAAGAAGAAATATCGATTTTCGTGTTTGTACAATCTATCTTGGATGATAATATAGCACAAACAGTGCTCATAAATAAAATAATTTAATTTAAAATAACAATAAATATGTTTTTCAAATTGTTATAAACAATGTTTTTAGAGGAATTTACACAGATAAATAAGTCTTTTAATTAGAAGCATATGTATAATTATTCACTGCGTAAGTTTCATTTCTCGAAATTCCTCATAAATCACAGAAATAAGATCGGCTATAGTAATAAAAAAAAATTGGATATTAGGCTGTGATTGGCAATGAAAAAGAAAAGTGATTAGTTAGCTTTAAGTAATTTTTTCGAGGAAAAATATATAAATTGTCAGTTTAAGCTTAGCGAGATGTATCAAGTGTACCCTTTCATTACTCAAAGGCGCGGAAAATGAGAACATGGACTTAATCCCACAAATCCGAGAACGTGTGAAGGGATTATCGCGTTACATCCTAACGGCGGCGCGGCGGCGGGGGCACGACGCAGCAGAGATTAATTTTCCCAGCGACTCGAATTTCTCGAGAGTCTCTTCGCGCGAGTTGTAAACTGAAATGTCGACAGGTTGAAAGGTCCTCTAAATATTCGGACATTAAATCGGTATATAAAATGATTAGACGGCATTATTATAAAATAAATGTGTTATTTCGACATAATGTGTAATAATCAATTAAATGGAAAATGCCTATTTTATCAAAACGTTTCATAGTACACACACTTTTAAAAGTATAATCATTTTCAGATTTAACAACCCAATATCCTTTAACAGAGAAATATAGAATCTTTTTTTTTAATATAAATGCGTGTGGGACGTTCATGGAAAACTTTATTCATCGATTATGGATTAAATATGCTATATGAAAAGAACACGGTTAAGTATCGGGAAACAATAGTGGTGAAATAATCTTGCAAATCCTCTGAGCATAAAAAAACGGAATAAAAAAACACGACAGACAAGATTTACCTGCGTTATTTGTCGCATAATATCGCAACGTTTTTTTCTTGCAAGAAAGAAACGGATGCGATGTGATACGCAGAAAACTCGATAAAACGGGCGGTAAAGGCGAAAGAAAACTAAAACTACTGTGGAGTATAATGAGACAAGCGGAGAACCTTTTTCAACGAATGTCGCATGGCGCTCGCGATTTGCAGTTTTTGATGCACAACGTCGCAAATGATTTGAAAAACACGACAAATGTATGTCGGTGCTATTCTAAAAGAGAAAAACTACAAAAAAGTTTGTTTAAGAAAATTGCACGGTGTGCAATAAGAAGAAGGTTCGCGAAAACATCAATAGTCAAAAGAGATACATATCTATCTATACAGGGTGTCCAGCGTAACGGTCCGCACGATTTTTGAGACACTTTCAACAGTTTAAAAAAAAGGTTGTAAGGTGAAAATTTATCTATTTCACGCAAGGTACAACCTCTAATAAAAAAAAAATTGAAAAAAAAATTTTTTTTCATAAAAAAGTCAATGTCACCTTAAATTTTTTAAATGGCACCATGCTATTTTTTTCATAATATTGTAGGGGACTTTAAGACGAATTCAACGCACTACCACAAATGTCATTTTTATTAATATTTTATTTTATATTTAATATCAAAGTTTGCAGCATTGTACAATAAAGAATAATTGTAACTTATGTAAGCAAATGTTCAAATTGTTTGCCTCCTTCTGCAACACAAAGTTCTGCTCTTTTTATCAAATGACTATGCGTAGCAGATATTAGACTATTTGGATCCAAAGTTGCACAAGCTGTAATTATCCTTTCTCAAAGGTCTTGAATATTAATAGGGTAACTCCGGTATTTACGCCGTGCGGGGATTTACGCCGCAGAAGTAAAAAAAAATAGGAGTGAAGGTAATTTGCTCGCAACCACTCTGTTATGTGTCTTTATACCATATTAGTATTGTGTTGTGATTTCAGTTCTTTACTGTTAATATTAACGAAACCATCGTAAGTTGAATCAATTTCTCAATGTATTAAGTAGCGCGATCATGTATTACGATCTACGTAAAATGATTACTGTAAAGAATGTAAATAAGGCTTAATGGTTATTTCATGATACATAAGTGTAGAGGGATAGTAAAGGATGGAATACAGCAAAATACAAGTGCATAGCTCTTGTATTCTTTGTTTAGCTTGATATCTTGTATATCCCACTTATTTAAGATATACGGCATTTTTAGCGTGCAGGATTTATGCCGTAGTACAAATGTTCTGTAGTCTAGAGTCCTAAAAAGTAGAGAGACGCGAACTTGTTTCCACTTTCTGATTGGTGGTTATAGCCACCAATCAGGCCCGCAAAAATACAAGATTATTATTATGTTTCGCGTATTTGTTTATTATTCTCATACTCTAATAAACCTTTTACACACATTTATAAGTTATTGTATATCATTTTATTGCCTTATTTATATATAAACATTATTTATATATAAACATTATTTGTAAATTTTTTATAACTCTAACAGCACAGAACATTGCAGCAACATTGCAGCAATATTGCCAATATTGCAGCAACATTGCAGCAATATTGGCAATATTGCTGCAATGTTGCTGCAATGTTCTGTGCTGTTAGGGAAGGCGTATATCCTATCCATGAATAGTCATATATCCCACCCTTATGGGATAAGGGTTTCTAAAAGTTTTTTGTTAAATACAAAGAATAAATATTTCATATTTCTAATTTTTTTTATAGTAGTAGACAATATAAAGTTTTTATTGGTATAATTCATTTGCCTTAAACATAGTAAATAGTATTTGATAAATTAAGTTTTCCTTAGGTGCGGCGTATATACCGGAGTTACCCTAATTGATGTCTGATATACAATAGATTGCAGATATCTCCACAAGAAAAAATCCATCGGAGTTATATCCGGTGAACGAGCCGGCCATCGGACTGGTCCATACGTACTTATAACACGATTTTCAAAGGTATCCTGAAGATGATTTTGAACTATTTGTGCATTATGGGTTGGGCAACCATCCTGTTGAATGTACATACTCCTTATATCAATGTATATAAGTACTGCTATTCAAAATAATGCCGCAAATATGAAATAAAATATCAATAAAAATGACATTTGTGGTAGTGCGTTGAATTCGTCTTAAAGTCCCCTACAGTATTATGAAAAAAAAGAGCATAGTGCCATTTAAAAAATTTAAGGTGACAGACTTTTTTATGAAAAAAAATTTTTTTTTCAATTTTTTTTATTAAGGTTGTACCTTGCGTGAAATAGATAAATTTTTACCTTACAACCTTTTTTTTAAACTGTTGAAAGTGTCTCAAAAATCGTGCGGACCGTTACGCTGGACACCCTGTATATGCACATGTAATTTGTAATACAATTAGTAATATAATACTTAATAATTAATATAATATACACTTGATATAATTTAATATGCATACCTAATACAAGGTGGTCCGTAATTCGTGGTATAACCGGCAAGAAGCCGATTCTTCATGAAAAAATAAGTCAAAATTGCAAAATGAAATTTTTCATATAAAGCTTCGTTTTCAAGATAATCGAATTTGAAAATTGGCATATTTTAATGTGAAACATAAAATATCTCATAAACTATTCATTTTTTGATAATCTGCGTTAATACTTTTATGTACAGAATAAAGAGATATTTTTTTACTTATGTATAGATATGCTATTTTTCACAATGGCGTGGTAGCTTAATCTTAAGCTATCTAGCTCTTCATAATTTTTTAATGGTTCGAGCAAAAAAATATTTTTATAAGTGAAAAATAGCAAAAAATAGCAAATATATTTAGTATTATTAATTTTTTGCTATAACTTGTGTATATGCTATTTTTTACAATGGCGTGGTAGCTTAAGCTTAAGCTATCTAGCCCTTCGTAACTTTTGAATGGTTGAAGCAAAAAAAAAAAATATTTTTGAAAGTAAAAAGTAGCAAAAAAATAGCAAATAATTTTAAAATTATAAATTTTTTGCTTTGACTTGTGTACATACTATTTTCTACAATGGCTTGAGCTATCTAGCCTTTCGTAACTTTTGAATATGTAGCTGGAGCAAAAAATTACTTTTGAAAGCGAAAAATAGCAAAAAATTAGCAAATTAATTCCATATATAATTTATTGTGTTCTGATAATTTGGCTTATTGTTAGATAGCTTAATATACCTGCGTTGCGCTTAGCAACTTTGAGTTTTTATGCTGCAATATTAAAGAAACGACGGCATTATCCAAGTCTCAACCTAAATTCTGTCAAATGACCGTTCATACATGCAATATAAAAATCCTCATAACAACGGATAATTGAGTATCGTTCCGACATATCGTGCGCGTGCGTTTTTCATTGTCACAACCATACCTACATCTGAATGATTCCCCTGGCAAAATTCAAGCGCTAATAATATGGACTTGGGCTAGAAAGCTTTTATAATCGAGTAAATAATTCGAGACACTAGAAAGATGAAAAGATCGATTTTAAATTAATTAAGAAACGCACGCGGAAATTTTGTGACCCCGTTTTAGAATCGTTCTGTACATTTCCAATGCTACAATTGTTATATCTGCCAGTTAGCAGATCGCAAACACGAAACTTTTGGCGTTGACATAATTCGCTTGACTAATAAAGAAATAGGGCATGCTAACGGATGAAAGACGTCAGAGCAGAAGATCCGAAATGCGAAAGGAAGATCGAATGTGCTATACAGAGCGTGCTTTCTCTCAACTGCGGATCCTTGGATCATCTTTCGCGTTTTCATAGCAAAAATTTAGATGGCACAATTTTCTCCAAAATTGTTCGATCTTCAATGCTAGATATCTCAGCGATCGAGCCCCAATTTAAAAGGAAGCGCGCATGGCCCGGAGCGTTCTGTATACGTCGTAAATGATACTTTCGTCTGTCGGCATGGTTCTTGAAGCATTCCGTCATAACTTCCTGCTCGGCGTAAGAGGGTTCCTTTAAGACACGGGGAACTGGAAACATCGGCTTATCTCCGCCGTCGCCTAAGCAGATGAGGATATTGCAGCAGCGAGCGAGCACATTCATCCGATGCGAACTCACGGACGGGGATGATCCCTCCGGGTAGAGTTCTCCGCGAAATTCGAGTCGTGAGATGAAAGCACAAAGAATTTACTGCGTTCTCGCGGCGTAAGGGGGCGAGGGGGCCGCGGGCTCTTATCGCGCAGGAAACGCAACGAGAGGAACGCGCTCTAATCCCGCACCGCCCATAAATACCCGTTGCTACGCTGTAAGAAGACCGGCGGGGATTTATTGCACGCTTTACTTCGGCAAGAATGGAGATTCGACGGGAAAGCGCAACGAAATTACGGGCGCATCGCGGTGCGCTAACTGAGGAAGCCCGAATTCTCCTTGTTTCGTCGTCACAATGCGACGCCGAATGCGGCTGAATGGAATTAACGCGCGTCGGGACTCCGAATACGATGCTTCGTCGAGCGAGAGAGATAAGTGGAGCGGTGTTCCGTCAGCGAGGAGAAAAAGAGAAGGATAGTCGCGAAAATGTCGAAACGTTGTCTCGGTGGTGCAAGCTCGTTGCTCGACGAGCGAAACGAAGAATCCTTGTTATCCGCGATGAAATTCAGAGCGCGGTTTTCTACTCGTGGAAAATTTTCTCGCGGACGAGCGTAATTCGAGGTGTCCGAAGCTAGGGTAAATTAAGTTTGCAATTAGTAAGGATATTTAATTTCGTAATTTAATTGTAGACCTTGCAAATTACGGACTTGATCGATCCTAGATCTAAACGCGCTTGGCTATTTATATTTATGGATTTACATTATTATAGAGTGGATATACGACATTATAGAGTCGTATAATAAAGATTTTTAGTCTTTCCGTTCGTAAGTGGAATTTTTTTTCTCTCTGCTTGCAGCTCGCGACATCGTTTTTGACGTACTTAGCTGGCGTACGACTTCTACTTTTCGTTTGCGGAAAGAGAGAGGACGGATTTATACCGTCGTCAAGTATTCACGTCTCCGAGTTAGGAGACGAAAGCCGAGGAACGCGGGAAATCACGTAACGGATCGTACACGGTAAAGCGAATGGTACGTCCCGGGAACTCGTAGCGTATGTAACAGGCTCCGTAGGTTCCCAAGGTGCATCCCACATATAGCTATCGCACGTACTACGCGGACCGACGGGAATGTCAACATGCTGGCATGCGAGGGTAGATACTGATGTAGCGCCTGGTAGGAGCGTATGTACCTAAAGCTCGCACATTAGAGACGATAATGGGCAGGAGATGACGGCAGATGACGGCCACCGTGCAAATGCATGTAAAGCAAAATTTATATCGCGACTCCCCAACGGCTAAGGCTCTCTCGTCTGAGCACTATATACGATACATAAAGCAGAGACATAAGGGAAAGAAAAATAGACATTGAGATACGTGATAAGAGAATGATCCGAGATGAGAGAGTTGTGATCGGTTAATTCAAGAAAAGAGGAAAATGGGAAGACGGAAAACGTCTGTTTACCCTGGGATAAATCTTACATCCTACGTGCTGTACTGAGAGGAAATGAACTCTACTTCGTCTTGTAAACAATAACGTAAAGTGAAAGAGATGAAACTAAAGATAGCAGATTAAAAATTTCAAGAAACAAAAGGAAACTGAAAAAAGGAGAAAGAAAACATTGCAATCTTGTTACAAATAGAAAGTTAGTTTAATTTCTCTTTTATATCAAACGTAAATAGAGATAACAGCATAATTGTTTTTCGCAGATCTTTAAAGTAAGAAATGCAGCTTAAGAGAAAGAAGAATGAAGCAAGTCAGATCAAAGAAATTTTCAATCTAGATGTTACCTTTTAATTTTATACCGTCCCTTATTAAAACGAAGGTCGGCATCTCGTGCATCGAAATAAGCAGCGAAAAAGCAAATGATTCCTCCGTTTTATAGACGACGAC
The DNA here is from genome assembly GCA_003063835.1 of Aphaenogaster floridana. Taxonomy (NCBI): domain Eukaryota; kingdom Metazoa; phylum Arthropoda; class Insecta; order Hymenoptera; family Formicidae; genus Aphaenogaster; species Aphaenogaster floridana. The sequence continues at coordinate 180,142 of NJRP01000316.1, forward strand.
GTAACAATGGAAAAACACAATGTAAAAAGCAGTGTTCCCTGTTAGCATGCAAGAAACTTGCTCGTTATGAAATAATCGTACGGTTGCTTCTAAAGCTGCGAATGCGGGCGCTTTTAAATCAGCCATTGTGAGCGGACGTTAATTTGCAAAGAAATGAAATAAACGGGCGCGAAAAAGTTCGCGGGAGGAAATTACGTTTAATCGATCGGACTTCGCTTTAATGAAAGAACTTTAATCAGGGAAATACTCTTGTCGGTCATTTGCGCTAACGATATTATCAAATGTAGGTGCAAAAGCGATTTGTGATAAAGATCCCCGTTATTAAGACAGCGAGAACGGATATTAAGCACGTGCCCGCTAGCTTTTCGCGGCGACTCTCGGATCGATCCTCGCCAACCTTGCAAAATTCATACACTCGTTTCCAAAAGATCGTGAATACCTGCGCGTATCGTAAATCCCGTGGGCGATAAATTCATGACGCGCCGGAGATAGTCGATTACTTGTCCATCGGCAAGCTCGGACAGGTCGTAAAAAGACTGAATTTGCGATAGTCGAGCTAGTATATCATCACGATGCTCTAAGCGGATTGTATATGAGAAGGCGTCATTTTCTATTTTCGTGTGACATTTTACGAGTAAACGACGTATAAAATCCACAAGACAACTTTCTCGCTATTTCGAATATCACGTTGATGTCGTCGGATCAGATATTATCGTTTCACGCTGTTGCGGTGAGTTCAGCAAATCCGCGTAAAATGTTCACTTTTCACCCTTTCGCTCCTACGCGAGGATTATCCCCGATCGATCCCCTGGATAAACACGACAAAAATACAAATCGCTTACCAGAAAGAAATTAACGGTTTTATCCAAATCTTGTATATATATATATACAATAGGAATATATATGTATATATATGATTCCTTTTCACCCCCCTTCTACATTATAATCTGCAATCCCGAAATAATCATCTATTTGTGCGAAGAAACATTGCACGTATCCTAAATTCTCGGAATTTACGCTTCAATTGCGTTTCACGATCAACTGTGTGGATACCTTCACGAGTTACTGAAGTACTACTGAGAGACAAAAAATAATTCACGATCGCATCGCTGATTCAACGTATGATGGACGACGGCTGAAAAAGTAATTTATCTCTCTCTTCGGAAGAGAAAACTCCCGAAAAAAGCTTTCCCTTAACTTGCTACTTGTGTCAAAGCTTCTTTCATCCATTTTCCCCTCTGCTCAAGCCCGTACAAGCCCGTTACACATGTACAGAGTGCCCTGTTTTCAGGTACGTTGAAGTTTAATAATAGATTCTTTAGCAAACTAGAAATGAATTTCTCTGCGGGGAACAGTGGATGTTAAGTCTAATTAGGAAGATTGTTAATAGTGAGAATTAAGGGATTTTCGCGAGACTTGAACTTGCCAAAATAAACATGAGTAATAGCGCTCAATTATGGACTTCAACAGATATTTGAATATGTTTGCATGTAATGTTGATATAGTCAGTTACTTAACGACTTAATAAAATGATAAAAAGGCGTTAAAAATATTTCATGCTCGTGTTTCACGCTTTTAGAAAATTTAAATATAAAAACGCAATTAGTGTCATGTGGCTGAACCATATAAAATACAGACCCATGTAAACGCAATATCCGCTTTGTTTCAAGAGGTAATAAAATAAAACGCTATAAAGTTCTTTCGTACAATATTACGCTTGCCTTTATTAAAAATACGCGATCATTAGACTTTTATATAATTTTTGCCACGGAGAAAAATATGCGCATGAACGTGAACAAATTATCGCAAAACTGAGCGGCCACATGTTACGCATATGACATGTTTATTTAGTTTGAACAGTTCCGTATTATGGAAAACTACATATTTCGCAAGTAATATTATTCATGTTTTCAACAACCGCACCGTAAACCATGGCCAGGTAACGCTGCGCATCTATCGTGCACCAACGAGACTTTCTCAACATCGTATTTGTGTATGCACGAGGGTTATTATGCAAGTTTTTGAAAGTAATATATATATATATATATATATACACATATATACCGAATATATGTGTATATATACCAAAACGCATACACTTCACACTCTAACCAAAGTTTCAAAGGACCTAATAAGCATGCGCCACCACAAACAATTCTGTTACAGCAGAACAAACGTGATGCAAATGTACAAAGAAAATCAGAGAGAAGTGCAATAAATTACCAATGTCACCTCCGGCATCGTACAATTCAGCCAAGCACAACCCTCAATCGGGCAATATGCTTTACAGGTTGATACCAAACTACTAATTTTCCTTTGTAACGCTTTTAATTAACAGAAACTTTAATATTCCTAAATTGCCAGTAAATAATTAACATATAATACATTGTAAAACGACTTAACTGGCCATAGATGGTATTTTATTACTACGTATCAACCATACGGATTGTGGTCCTCTACGTGTAACAAATTTAATATTAATAAATGCTTTAGCATAAATAAATTAATATTAGCTAAATAAATTAATATTAATAATTAATACCATCTATATGGCCAGTCAAGTCGTCTTACAATGTATTATATGCTTTTAATTAATTTAGAGCCTCTCAACTTTTCTTTAACAAAACTATAATATGATAATATCGTGTAACATGATTTATTATTATACTCCAGAGCTCAACTTAGGTAGAGATCGACAGCACCAATACAATATATATGAGCGAAAACGTCAAATCGGGGTATCGTTTTGGATTCGACTATCGCGGATCTTTTTGCAATTCACTCAGCTTATACTCCACGTTGAAAAATAAATCCCCAAATTTTTTCAGATTTTTTTCTCACTTATTTTTGCTACAATCCTATGGAGTATTTTAGAGGTTTTTTGTTTTAGTGTTTTTTAATTTATTTTTTTCAGTACTTTGCTGAGCTTAAAAAATTTTTAAAAAAATGGTTTTTCATGTAAAAAAAAGCTCAGCTTTTCAAAAAAAATATTGATTTTTTATTTAAGATTATTTAAAGCCATTAAAATTAAGTTTAAAGTCTAAAAAGCTGTTTTTTTGCCGTTGCCCAAATTTTGAGAATTTTTTCGATATTTTTTTCGGAAAGCTGAGAAAATTTTACATAAAATATGTGAAATTCAAGTTGGGATCTCTGTAAAAACTCGTG